>CM059436.1:9419109-9491609 GCA_030390025.1 Squalus acanthias | reverse complement strand
ATGTGAGTGTGTGTGTATGTGAGTGTGTATATCTGTGTGTATGTATGTGAGTGTGTGTATCTGTGTGTATGTGAGTGTGTATCTGTGTGCGAATGTGTGTGTATCTGTGTGTGTGTATGTATGTGTGTACCTGTGTGTGTATGTGTGTGTGTATCTGTGTGTGTGTATGTGTGTGTGTATCTGTGTGTGTGTATGTGTGTATCTGTGTGTGTGAATGTGTGTGTGTATCTGTGTGTGTGTGTACATGTGTGTCTATGTGTGTGTGTATGTGTGTGTGTATCTGTGTGGGTGTATGTGAGTGTGTGTAACTGTGTTTGTGTATGTGAGGGTGTGTATGTGAGGGTGTGTATGTGAGTGTGTGTATCTGTGTGTATGTATGTGAGTGTGTGCAACTGTGTGTGAGATTGTGAGTGTGTGTAACTGTGTTTGTGTATGTGAGGGTATGTATGTGAGTGTGTGTATCTGTGTGTGTGTATGTGAGTGTGTGTAACTGTGTGTTTGTATGTTAGTGTGTGTAACTGTTTGTGTGCATCTGTCTGTATCTGTGTGTGTGTATGTGAGTGTATGTATCTGTGTGTACGTGTGTATGTGTGTGTTTGTGTGTATCTGTGTGTGTGTGTGTGTATCTGTGTGTGTATGTGTGCATGTATGTGTGTGTGTATCTGAGTGTGTGTATCTGTGTGTGTATGTGTGTGTGTGTTTGTGTGTGCATATGTGTCTATTTGTGTGTGTATCTGTGTGTGTGTATGTGAGTGTATGTAACTGTGTTTGTGTATGTGAGTGTGTGTATGTGAGTGTGTGTATCTGTGTGTGTGTATGTGTGTGTATCTGTGTGTGTGTGTGTGAGTATGTGTATCTGTGTGTGTATCTGTTTGTGTGTGTAACTGTGTGTGTATCTGTGTGTGTGTATGTGTGTCTGTATCTGTGTGTGTGTATGCGTGTGTCTTTGTGTGTGTGTGTGTGTACGTGTGTATATGTGTGTGTGTATCTGTGTGTATCAGTGTGTGCGACTGTGAGTGTGTGTAACTGTTTGTGTGTATCTCTGTGTATCTGTGTGTATGTGAGTGTGTATCTGTGTGTATCTGTGTGTGTATCTGTGTGTGTATGTGAGTGTGTGTATCTGTGTGTGTGAGTGTGTGTATCTGTATGTGTACGTGTGTGTATCTGTGTGTATGTGAGTGTATCTGTGTGAGTGCATGTGTGTGTGTATCTGTGAGTGTGCATGAGTGTGTGTATGTGTGTGTGTGTGTATCTGTGTGTGTGTATGTGTGTCTGTATGTGTGTGTGTTTACGTGAGGTGTACCATTGTAGACGCATTGCAATGTGGCAGTCCCCCAAATTAAAAAAGTTTAATACTTTCCCCATTCTGCATTTTGAAATCAAAAGGAAGGAGCCCTTCCTCACTGGAATCTCAATGTCACGAGGCGCTCCGCTGATGCAGATTCTTTCAGTTTCAGTGTCCGTTTAAAACAACCACGGGACCGTGTGGCATGGACTGGCACCAGCCTGTGTGGTAACTTCGATCTCCCCCCCCACCCCACCCCCACCCCCCCACTCCTTATTTCATTTACAATATATCTTTAATTAGGCGGAACTAGGCAATGCTATTCCCTAAAGAGAATGTAAAGAGAGGAACAACCGAATTACCTATCAGAACTTTAGCACTGTGTTTAACTGAAAGGGCAACAGGTGGAAGTTAAATAACTTTACAGGTTGGGTAAAGGACCTTTTAAGAGCAGATTTAGGGATTAGTCAGATGTTATTGCTGGTATAAAATTAAAGAGTGCAGAGCTCTGGGGAGTGTAGCTATCTGAGAGATTAATATATTGTGGAATTGTACGCACAAAGCCTATCCATTGTGGTGATGTATGAGGGAGCAGTGAATGGGATGGAACATATGCAGCCTGTCACCGCAGGTGCCGACATCTGTTCATCTTGAGGCAGATGCTTATAGAAAGCGATCGAGTCTCTCCCACCCTGCTCCGTCCCATTCAGACCCCATTGCTCAATACCTCGTGTAATAAATCAGATCGCATTGCACAGCAATGTTAAATCATTGGTGCAAAAAAAAGAACTGGAAACTATCGGAATTCACTGCAGATATTTTAAAAAAAAGAATGTGTCGCGGTTGCCAATATTTTGGTGGTATTATTGCGAGTAAGGAGGTGGGGATATGTGCAGGCGGCGAGTACAATGCTCGGGCGGGGGTGGCGGGTGGAGGGGGGGGGGGGGGGACTGAACTTGTTGCAAGCACTTTTCGAGAAAGTTGATAAATACGCGCGTGTTTACTGATGAAAAGTAGAGTCAGTACACGCGCGCATTAAGCAGAGCCGCAGAAAGGCAACACCTGCAACCTGCTGCATTAAACTCCAGTCAGCCAGATTCTGGGATTAAACAGACCACTTTCTCTGCAGCGAAACGCAACATTGCATAATTAGCGGGCGACTTTCAATAACACAGTCAAGCAATGCTTATAAAGAGGAAATATTGAATTAAGTGTATTGATATATCGATCTAGATTTTTCTTGCGATGCAGAGATTCCGGCTACTGGAAGTTTAACTTTACGCCCCTGCCTTTTCAGGCCGAAATTTAAAAAAAAATGTACAAATCAAAGATTATGAGAAAAATCACAGAATTGATGTAAATTGATGTCTGGCTGAGTGGCTATCTTTGCAAAGTTGCATGATTTACCTGTGTCAAGCGAGTGGATTGAAAAGAGCGCCTCTATTTGGTCATAATCTTTATGAATTAACAGGAATTGCATTAACGAAAGCTTGTTTTTTTTTAGCAGTAAGGATAGAGGGAAAAGAACCTTTTCACCCTTAAAAAAAAGTCAATGTGCAATTTTGGAGAGAGATAAAAGACACACACACACATTTTCAAACAATGTGAAAATGGAGTAGCCTTCGGTGGCGCTGGCAATCTGTTGGTTCGGAGCTGTGCAATAGCCATTGTAGAAACCGTAGCCTGAAGTTATGTGTAATCCTCTGTCACAAGTCGAAGGCTCTTACAATCAGGTTGATAATTAGTCCCGGAGCCGGCAGATGTTCCCCAGCAGACATCGGCACGCGACCGGCCTCAGCCTCACAAGAATATTCAACAAATAATCTTTCCCCCTTTTTTTAGGATTGCATTGCAAGAGAGAGTAGAAGAAAAAAAATCCCTTCCCTCCTCGCTCCCCCCCACCCCCCCCAACCTCCTTCCCCTACCCTTTAAACCCAGCAACAAGGGCGGAAAGGGAAAGAGAGAGAGAGCTGGGGGTGGGGGGAGATGAGGAGCACTCTGAGATTGGGCAGACTGGAGTATAAAGACACGCACAGAGCAGCTGGCCCTAGTAATCTGATCTGGAAACAAAAGGAATGCCCCCTCGGTTCTAAGATCACAGGTAAACATACCAGTTTTGTTATGAAAATGAGGTCTGGGACTAGCTGCAGCAGATGATTTTCGATGGATGGCAGTGTTTGAAAAGGGAGACAAGAGCGCTTTTTATCCATCATGCGCTTTCCTCTGGGCTGGGTGGGACACGCGACTGGCCCTTTCTTATTCTAAGCAGTACATGCCTCCGCACCAGTCTCGGCGACTTTCTGCTAACACTCTTCAAAACTTTTTTTTAGCATTTATTTTGGGGGGGGGGGGGGAATCAAATCTTTAAAAAAATCCAAGCTTTTCAGATTTACCCCCTCTTCCCCCCCCCAACACACAATATTTTGAATTGTTCCTGTTTTATTTCAAATGCGCCTACAGTGAACTCATAACATCCTGGAGATAAAACTTTCAGACTACAATATAATCGGTTCATTTGTAGTGAATTCCCCAAAGTGCACCCCAAGCTGTGAGATGTTCTCATTTTTAAAATCTTCGATTGGGGTTTCTATCATTTTAAACCTCTGATTCCAGTATTATTTAAATCTTAGATTAGATGTAATTGTCACGTTAAAGCCTCGGTTCGTTTCATATCATGTCGATCTTCGATTCCAGTAGCGTGTTGTAATATTAAATAGCCAATCCCAGTTTCACATGGCCATTTGAAACCTTTGATCGCATTATATACCGTGGCGTTAAAATTTTGAGTTCACAAACACATCAATAAATTGTAAACAGACCAACCCCCCCCTCTATATATAACATGTATAACACAACAGATGCAAGGGGTGCATATTGTAGCTGCTCTTTTCAGAGTTATGGCAGCTCGTTTATGGTCTATTGATAGGATATGCCCGTGAACTTTTCTCCCTCACCTCATTCTTTTTAAAACTGAAATGTATTTAGGTCTGTTACAGGGTTACACACACACACACACACACACACACACTGCACCTGCTAGCGGCAGATTACATCTTATTTATTGCAAGGACAGAATCTTTGAGATCCAGTTTGATGGCGAGGTTTTAAATAAAACAAGTTAACCGATTTGGCAAATGACATGACATTAAAAGGTGGGTCTTACAACCATCTCGCCCAATAAATGAATCATACGACTTGGATGTTCTGGTAAAAAAAAAACCCACGCGCTGTAACCAATAGATGGACTTTTGGGTTTATAGATTTGTTCTCCTAATTCATCAATGGGGAGAGAGGGGGAAAACAATCCCTTAGTAATGGACTATCTAAGCCACCTCTCATTCGTCATACCGTTACAGGTTCTTTTAGCATGCTTTTGTCTGCTCCGGATCGGAGGATCGCATTTGTAAGTGAAGTCATACAGAGACATGCAATTTTCAGTGGAATAACGCCATTTGTTGGGAGCAGATGGCCGGCTAGCGGCTGACCGCGTCTCAGGCGTGTCGTACCCCTTGAGATCGAATCCCCCAAGGATCCGCTTGTCTTCATAATCAATGAAAATTAAACCGGGAAAAAAAAAGCTGAATAGTTGGACCTCGAGTCCCCAGCGATGTCCCCTCTTTGTTCCCTTAGTTACTGGTGGGCAGGAGTTAAACTACAACAGGCCCCAACAGAACCACTTAAGTTAAACAGTCTCTCTGTCTCACCACCCCCCCCCCCCCGCCCCCCTTCTCCTCCTCCCCTCCCCTCCTCAAACCCAGGCTTAGCTCGCTAGGAGGAGGAGGAGGAGGAGAGAAAAAAGAGAGCTTTCTGCCTGATTTCACGAAAACAGAATCGCGTGGCATAAATTAAGTATGAAAAGAATAAGTGCACAAGGAAGGTTGCCATGTTTTAGTATGCCTTTCAGTTACGCTTTGCTGCAGCAATCGAGAAATCTGTGCCACGTCAATTCAACAAACGCATGCTGGGGGGTTTGAGAAAGGCACAACTTTTTTGTAGATTTAAACCCCTGCGCGTGGAACTTTTTTACACTCGGTATTAAACAAAAATTGCAACGCATTAAGTTTTTTTCTCTCTCTCGCAATGACATTAACTTGCAAGCCATTATATATTGACGTGTGTGCATTTAAAAAAAAACAGAAGAAAAATCTCTTTGCAAGTCATTGTTTAGAAGGTGGGGAGGGGGAGAAAGAAAGTCATTTCAATCACTTGTTGCGTCCTTTCACCAGAGTGCACATTAACAGGAAGGTTCCATCACAGTCCCACTGCAGGTTTTTTTTTTAACTTTCTCGCTCTCTCTCTCCCAAAGATCTGCGTCTGGCTCTTAATAAATGGAGTTGAGGGGGTTCTCAAAGTCATCGCACTCCTCATGTGGAAGAAATCCGGTCAGACGAGGCATTAATGCGGCATTAAACCGTGCAACGCAAGGATGCTTCTTTTTAAAATAAAATGAAAAACGCGCTTACTAGAATGCCCATGGTAACCTCCATGCCATTTAAAAAAATATATATATCCAGCGAGAAGCGCGGTAAATGTTCCCGGGGATAATTGGTAAATAAAGAACACACAGAGAGATTACTGCAGACCTGACCGTTAAATGCTGTCAGTGCACTCCAAAAGACCCGATTTCAGCACTGTCCTGCACCGTCTGCTTCCAACCGACGGTACTGGAGGCAGCTCCCTTTATAATAAAGGAATTTTTGCCCTAAGTTTGAGTGACAGTTTCCAGTAAAAGTTTCTGTTGTTGAAATATTAATATAAACGGTAGTGTGTGTGTGGTGTTTCTGATGGTCTTGTTTTAATATATATATATGTGTGTGTGTAATGAGCTGGCGGTTGGTCAGTTGGTATGTGTGTGTGTGTGTGTGTGTGTGTGTTTGTGTTTGTTGGCTGGATTCAGTGCGAGGGCTAGGGTGCAGACATTGTTGCAGAGGCAAGGCTGCGTGCGCCAAGGGGAGCTGGTCTATTGTAGGGAGCAGGTGCTTGCTAGCATTACCATACAGCTGAGAGCACAATGAGCCGCCTTGAGCTCAACAATAACAACTGCCATAATGACAGCCACGCGAACGACACACACCCACCAACTTTTTTTTAACACAGCTTTAGAGAAACACGCACACACACACACACACACACACACACAAATCCACAAAATGCACTAACTTTCATAGGATGACTTAAAGTTCCCCCCCCCACCCCCTACTACCACCACCGTCCTCCCCCCCCCACCCCATAACATTTCTGTTTTGCCAAAAAAAATAAAGTATATAACTCGCGCAAAAAAAAGTGTGCAAGACAGGAGGGGGATGTACTTTCTAACACGCCTCCTCGTGTTATGTGTGTTGCAATTTGATGTTAACTAGTTAATGGTAAAACAGGGGAGATGTTGGTGCGTGGGTTTTTATACATATCTATATATATATCTATATATATAGCTGGAATTTAAATGAGTTTTTTTTGTGTATACCAGGAGAATTGCCCATTTTACAGCTCAGTGACCATTTGGAGATCTATTGAGGAGGGTGAAAACTGGCCCCTTTTGTGACAGCTCGCCAGATTGGGGGTCAAGCAATTCTGCATGTCATTAGGAATGCAGAGCCGCTGCTGTATATAAAGGGAAGGCAAGGCGCCGCGGCTGCATCAGTCGTGGAGTGCTGCGGATCCGAGTCGAGGTGAACTAGAGAACGTGTGTGTTTGTATGAGAGAGAAAGAGAGAGAGAGAGACAGAGGCAAAGCAACAAAATAGAACAACGTGAGAGGACAAACAAAAAGAGGAGGTAACGAACAGGATCCGACTTTCCACAACAAACAGTCAGGGTTCCCTCTCTCCCTTCTCCATCTGGCACCTACCAGCTAAAAAAAAATCTGCCACTGGAATTATCGTTAGGACCAGGACCAAGATCGTCCCAAAATTTCCTGGGATCGTCTCGTTTTACTAGTTTTTTTTAAAAAATTGGGAATTAAACACCCCGATCATCTGCAAGACAGGAGGCACAAAAACAACCACAGAAGAGAGAAAGAGAGAGAGAGAGAGAGAGAAAGAGAAAGGTGTTAGGACGGCGTAAAGATTCCCCCCGCCGCCAGCGTGTGTATCGCTCTTTTCGTGTGCTGGTTTCAACCTCTTCCAGCAGCGGACCCTCATTGAGAAGAGCTGTCAGTCATCAAGGGAAGGGCGGTTCTGCGAAGAATAAGAGCAGCCAAAAGACTTGAGAGAGCAAAACAGAAACATTCTCAGTGGAGCTGGGAGCGGTGAGGTTCAGCCGGGGCGCTCCATTCAGTATCTAGGCTTCATGCGAAGGCTGTGCCCAGCGATGGCACACCGCAGTCTCTGCCTCCTCATCACACTCATTGCTGCTCTACACCAGGTAAGCAGAGCTGTGATTTACTTGTGTTATTTTCTATACATTCAAAACAATCATTCAAGTTCTTAATCTGGCTGCAATTATACTGCAAAAAGTCGTTTTCTTACTCTTCCCCCCCCCTCTCTCTCTCTCCCCCCCACCCACCCTATTTATTTTTAACAGGCTTTTTCCTCTGGCGTGTTTGAGCTGAAGTTACAGGAATTTAATAATCGCAAAGGTCTGACGGGGAATGTGAATTGCTGCAAAGGCGGCTCTGCCTCCGACTACGGGCTGCCTTGTGAATGCAAGACTTTCTTCCGCGTGTGCCTGAAGCACTACCAGGCAAACATCTCCCCCGAGCCGCCGTGCACCTACGGCAGCGCCCTCACCCCTGTGCTCGGCTCCAACTCCTTCTCCATCCCGGACGCGGAAGCCTTCAGCAACCCCATCCGATTCCCCTTCGCATTCACCTGGCCGGTAAGTTGTGTCTATTATTATTATTATTATTATTATTATTATTATTATTATTATTATTATTATTATTAATAAAGAGTTGTGGGGTGGTGGGTGAGAAAGGAGCCACACACACAAAAAAAAGTTAATGATGTGGGAAACTTCACAGACCCTAACTGGCAATTTTCAGCCCAGCGTGAGATTCCAAACGGCTTCATCTTCCAATGTTGTCTGTGAAAGCAGTGAAATTAAGCGTGAAGATGGATGGCAACTGCAGTCTCTGCCAATATCCTGTACCGAGATTAGAAGCACACTCTCTTGATAAAGGGCCCCCCTCTTAACGCTTGCAACACAGAGGCTGCAGAGATAGTGTGTGTGATTTAACTTGAACTGATTTTTAAAAAAAACTTATTTTACTGGGTTTAAATGACTTTAACCTTTTTTTTTAAAACAGGGAACTTTCTCTCTGATCATTGAAGCCTTGCATGCAGAGCCCACTGATGATCTCAGTACAGGTAACTTTCTCCCCCCTTCTCGGAACCCCAAAATCCATTTGAACCCCCTCCCTCCTTTTATTAAAGCCTCTCTCTTGAGATGTTCTAACCCTAAATGTGTGTTTTTTTTCCCCTCTCTCTCTCCTGGCTTCCAGATAACCCCGATCGGCTCATCAGCCGCCTGGCCACCCAGAGACACCTCACCGTGGGCGACGAATGGTCCCAGGATGTCCACGTTAGCAGCAGGACCGAACTCAAGTACTCGTACCGCTTCGTCTGCGACGAGCACTACTACGGCGAGGGTTGCTCGGTCTTCTGCCGGCCCAGGGACGACGCCTTTGGCCACTTCAGCTGTGGTGAGAAGGGCGAGAAGATGTGCAACCCCGGCTGGAAGGGGCCCTACTGTACTGAATGTGAGTATACCCTTCCCAATGCATACAATTAGCCAAAAAAAAAAAGGACAGCCTGCATAATCCAAGACTCTCAACTGTGCAGTGAACTGGGCTTTAATTGCGAATGCAATGAACAGCATTATAAGTAGTGTTGACACTCTTGTATGAGTTTAAAAAAATGCATTTTCATTATTGATTTGAAATAAAACGAGAGTTTTAGGGTTAGTAGTCAGTTGACTAGTCAATTCCACGCCTCTGGTTGTTAAAACTATTTAATATTTAAAAATTAGCCCAGTCCCTATTTGTGGATTATATATGTGTATATATAATATATATATGTGGACCGCATATATATTTATATATTGCATTGACTATTATGCATATATCCCCTGCCCCTATTTGTGAACTGCATATATTTATATTTTGCATTGACTATAAGCTGTGGCCAGTGCAAATGGCAATGGGGCAGCAGCTCGGGGCCCCTTCCTGGCGCTCATTGGGCCATCTCAGCTCGTGCCGTGACAATTGGGCGGGCGGGCGGTGGGTGGCGGCGCGGATTGGCGGGCGGGCGGCAGGGCGGCAGGCCGGCTGGCTGGCTGTGGCGTGCATTGTTGTCGAGCGCGCACAAGTCCACGGGGCAGCTGCGCTTGTGGAGCTGAGAGCCAGACCAGCAAACAATAGAGCAGCTGTCCTGCCACAGCCAGCCTGCAAACCAGCTGTCCACTCTTATCTGTGCGCGCACACACGCACACACACACACAGCTAGATATGAAGGGGTGGAGTTGGGCAAAAAAAAAGGGACTTCTGACCGACACTGAAAGGGAGAGAGAGGGAAAAAAAAGGGGGCGGGTGTGGGGGGGAAGCACAAAAAAAGAGGCTTTGTGTATCCCCTTTTGTGTATGTGTTAAGCAGAATCCCCGTCCCTTAGTGATCAGCAAAACACTCAGTTACCAGGCAGACTTATCACTTTATCCACCTTAAGAAAATCACATTCTTCAATTATTCCCTTGTAAAACTTTTTAATCTCCCCCTCTCATGATTTTTTTTAAAGAAAGTTATGATTTTAGGATTTGTCAAATCTGACTGTGTGCTGGCTGATGTGATTTTTTTGGTTTGTAAATGTAACTTTTTTCCCCTCCTCTCTCTCTCTCTCTCTCCAGCAATCTGTCTCCCTGGTTGTGATGAACAACACGGATACTGCGACAGACCTGGGGAATGCAAGTAAGTAATGAGAGCTTCCCCCCCCCCCCCCCCTCTCTGGTGTCGGTTAATAGTAGATAAAAGAGCCGGTAAATGATCTGTATCAGAAGGTGCGTGGGAATTGAAGGCATTTCTCGAGTTCAAAGGGACTCATCTCCTAGTAGCTGTTAGGTACATTTTGGAAGCCTGGGAAACTTCAAGTCTTCGGGGATCAAGTAGCAAAAGGAAAACACTGCTGTTAACTTAAGTTTACAGTGCCCTACTGGGAGTAAATTTACTATAATTACCAAGTTAAATGAGTAGCTCGACCAATTACAGCAGCTCACCGTCTTCCTGTCGCTGAGCAGCTGGTGGGAGCGCCCTCCATTGGCCAATGATGCTTCCGTTTTATTGCCGACAGAAAGTTTTTGTCAAGCAGTCCTTGGGTCAGTTGGGCATTACTGAATCGTGTCCGGAGGGGACAGAGCAATTCCACATTTCTTGCATTGACCGTCTTCTAGTGAACGATCACCAACCTTTTCCATTTGCGATCAAAATATGTTGCAAATTACTTCATCGCATTCCGCCCCCCCCCCCCAAAAGTTCACTCAATTGCTTTAATTTTAAATGTTCTCTGAACTGGCATTATATAATGACACCACAAACAATACTTTAATTCCTTGACACCACAAACAATACTTTAATTCCTCGACACCACAAACAATACTTTGATTCCTCAACCCCTAGCAATCAGGCTAAAGCATTAGATCCTGTATAGTCAAATCAGACCTCCCAGTCCAACATTTTGATTTGGTACCTGCTATGTTTTCATTATTGCATCTTTACAAGCAAACTGTTGAATAAGCCCAACTATTTCTATTGGCCTTTTTTAAGTGGCCCACTAGACAGTCGGGCTGGATGACTATATAGTTTTAAATCTCTAATTTAGGTTTTTAAGTGGTACATCTTATTCCCTGCCACAGTCCTTTGTGTGCATAATTATCATCATAGATTTATCATCATTACAATGAGATGGCGTTTCTGTGGTGGTGCCAGCAATGTGGGAATGGAAATTCTATCGGTTTGGTCCCTTGGGAAGATTTTTGGATACTTTAAATTCTCTTAAAGTTTTAAATCTTTTTACAGAAAAGTTGATCAAAGATATTAAACGATTCCCTTTTTGTTTTATTTCTAGGTGTAGAGTGGGATGGCAAGGACGTTACTGCGATGAATGCATTCGTTACCCAGGTTGTCTTCATGGGACATGTCAGCAGCCTTGGCAGTGCAACTGCCAGGAAGGGTGGGGTGGTCTCTTTTGCAACCAGGGTAAGTTGTTTTTTTTTCTTCCTCCTCCTTTCATCTAAAGGCCATCTATTTTGTTTGACATTTTGTCTTCACTCTGCTACACTCGTGGCTGACTGAATTTCTTTTTCTCTTCTTCTCTCAGACTTGAATTATTGTACTCACCACAAGCCTTGCAAGAATGGAGCCACGTGCACCAACACTGGTCAAGGGAGTTACACCTGTACCTGCCGTCCTGGCTACACTGGCTCCAACTGTGAAGTCGAGATTAACGAGTGTGATGCCAATCCGTGCAAAAATGGTGGAAGCTGCACGGTAAGTGAGACTGAACCTCTCTACCTCTCTTTCCTCCTTTAAGACGTTCCCTAAAACCTACCTCTTTGACCAAGCTTTTGGTCACCTGCCCTAATTTATCCTTATGTGGCTCGGTGTCAAATTTTTTGTCTTAAAATACTCCTGTGCAGTGCCTTGGGACGTTTTACTACGTTAAAGGCGCTATATAAATATAAGTTGTTGTTATTACAGATAACTGTTTTAAAAAAAAACCATAATTCTTCGTGATTTACAGCCGGTAAGCCTGGATAACTAACCAATGTATTGAAATCTCGCTTTAGGATCTGGAGAACCACTACTCTTGTACCTGCCCACCTGGTTTCCATGGTAGAAACTGTGAACTGAGTGCCATGACGTGCGCAGATGGGCCCTGCTTTCACGGAGGAAGATGCGCGGACAAACCTACTGGGGGCTACAGCTGCCATTGCCCTGCCAGTTACTCTGGCTTCAACTGTGAGAAGAAAATTGATCACTGCAGTTCCAACCCGTGCACCAATGGTGAGCAGTAATGCAAACATTCAAACTAACGTTAGGGTTGTGTTCAAATCCCTCCATGGCCTCGCCCCCCTCCCTATCTCTGTAACCTCCTCCTGCCCGACAACCCTCCGAGATCTCTGTGCTCCTCCAATTCTGGCCTCTTATGCATCCCCGATTTGCTTCACCGAACAGTTGGCGGCCGTGCCTTCAGCTATCTAGGTCCTAAGCTCTGGGATTCCCTCCCTAAATCTCTTTACCGCTCACTCCTCCTTTACGACGTACCTTAAAATCTACCTCTTTGACCAAGCTTTTGGTCACCTGTCCTAATATCTCCTTATGTGGCTCGGTGTCTGATTTTGTTTGGTAATGCTCCCG
Organism: Squalus acanthias; assembly: GCA_030390025.1. Lineage (NCBI taxonomy): Eukaryota > Metazoa > Chordata > Chondrichthyes > Squaliformes > Squalidae > Squalus > Squalus acanthias. The sequence goes on along the minus strand of CM059436.1, from coordinate 9,478,981 downwards.
TGAAATGCCTTGGGATGTTTTACTACGTTAAAGGTGCGATATAAGAAAGAAAGACTTGCATTTATATAGCGCCTTTCATGACCACCAGATGTCTCAAAGCGCTTTACAGCCAATGAAGTACTTTTGAAGTGGAGTCACTGTTATAATGTGGGAAACGTGGCAGCCAATTTTTAAATTTTTTTTTTATTTATTCGTTCATGGGATGTGGGCGGCGCTGGCAAGACCAGCATTTATTGCCCATCCCTAATTGCCCTCGAGAAGGTGGTGGTGAGCTGCCTTCTTGAACCGCTGCAGTCCGTGTGGTGAAGGTACTCCCACAGTGCTGTTAGGTAGGGAGTTCCAGGATTTTGACCCAGCGACGATATACATCTAAGTCAAGATGGTGTGTGACTTGGAGGTGATCATCTTCCCATGTGCCTGCTGCCCTTGTCCTTCTCGGAAGATGGAAGAGGTCGCGGGTTTGGGAGGTGCTGCCGAAGAAGCCTTGGCGAGTTGCTGCAGTGCATCTTGTAGATGGTACACACTGCAGCCATGGTACGCCAGTGGTGGAGGGAGTGAATGTTTAAGGTGGTAGAATTTGTGCACAGCAAGGTCCCACAAACAGCAATGTGATAATGACCAGATAATCTGTTTTTGTTATGTTGGTTGAGGGATAAATATTGGCCAGGACACCAGGGATAACTCCCCTGCTCTTCTTCAAAATAGTGCCATGGGATCTTTTACGTCCACCTGAGAGAGCAGACGGGGCCTCAGTTTAGCGTCTCATCCGAAAGACGGACCTCTGACAGTGCAGCGCTGCCTCGGTACTGCACTGGAGTGTCAGCCTAGATTTTGTGCTCAAGTCCCTGGAGTGGGACTTGAACCCACGACCTTCTGACTCAGAGGCGAGTGTGCTACTCACTGAGCCACAGCTGACACTCTATAAATGCCAGTTGGTGTTGTTGTAAAAGTCGCACCATCATAGAACTGACGCTTACCCTTTATTAAATTTTTATTTTCCTCTCTTCTTTTTGTTCAGATGCTCAGTGTGTAGATATCGGGAATTCCTACATATGCCAGTGTCGCGCTGGCTTCACGGGAAGAAACTGCGACATCGATGCGGACAACTGTGCAAGCATGCCCTGCCTTAATGGCGGAACATGTCAAGATGGAGTTAATGATCACACCTGCACCTGCCTGCCTGGATTTAGTGGGAAGAATTGCAGCATCTCTGTCAGTAAATGTATAAACAACCCTTGCCACAATGGTGCGACCTGCCACGAGAGAAACGATCACTACGTCTGCCAGTGTGCACGGGGATACGGTGGACTTAACTGCCAGTTTCTGCTGCCGGAACAGCCTCAGGGTCAAACTGTTATCATAGACATTAAGGATAAATACACGGAAGCTGAGAACAAGGGGCAGTTCCCGTGGGTCGCCGTGTGCGCTGGGATTATTCTGGTCCTAATGCTGCTCCTGGGATGTGCGGCAGTCGTCGTCTGTGTGCGAGTAAAGCTGCAGAAGGGGCGGCAGCAGCCCGACATCTCCAAGAGCGAGGTGGAGACGATGAACAACCTTACCGACTGCCATCGCGAGAAAGACATCTCCATTAGTATCATCGCTGCCACGCAAATCAAAAACACCAACAAGAAAGTAGACTTGCAAAGCGACAGCTCTGCCGAGAGAAATGGCTACAAGGTCAAATACCCTTCAGTGGATTATAATCTGGTACACGAGTTAAAGAACGAAGACCTCCTTAAAGATGAAAATGAGCGGGGAGATGCCAGTAATCCAGAGGCAGAACAGAAAAATGCTCTGCAGCATAATGGGTAATTTAGTAAATCAATTTGCTATTTATTTGGTATTGTGAATGCTGAATGTTGCTGTTATCTGGGTTATCCAGTCAACTGCCCAACAACCTAACTCTTGTTTTTATTTCAAACCAATAGTGAACCATCAGAAAGAAAGCGGCCGGAGTCCACATACTCTGCCTCAAAAGACACCAAGTACCAGTCGGTGTATGTCATATCTGAAGAGAAGGATGAATGTATAATAGCAACTGAGGTTTGTACTTCTCTCTTTTCCCCTTCCCCATTTCACATCCCCCCACAAGTGAAGACGTTCATATTTGTCAACTTAGCGCGAGAAGTGGCAGAAACACTCTTTTTTGTAGAGATTCCTTGCTATTCAGTTAAGACCTTGCTTAAAAGTCGTGGTAAAAGTTCCAGTGCCCAAATCCACCAGCTGATGATATCTCTTACTTGGTTTCTTCACAGGTGTAAAATGGAAGTGCCATGATCGAAATATAGTTGCCTTGCCAAGAAGAGATTTGCTCCAGTAAACTGCTGCTCAGATTGAACTGGTTCTCTGCTGAAAGTGGCAAGAAGACTCGAAGGACAGACAGTAAGCCAGGACCTGTACTCACGGATGCCTGTTGCACTGCCTTTTAATGGCTTTTTAAAAGAAGAAAAAAAATCCATTGCACTACGGACAAACAGTTGCTTCCTGTACTCTCTACATGGGCTTAATACCTGAATAGAAAGCCTGCACTGCCTTGAGTGTAAATTCAGGAGTAGTACGAGAAAAGGTCCTCGTACTGGAGATGCAAATGCTGCCTCTGATGCCTTTTTTTGGACATGAAATATTTTCTAATGGGTCAGGAGAGGAGAAGGAAAAAAAAAGTATTGTTTCAAGCGCTGAAATATTTTTCAAACTTACTTGTGCAGTCGGTGGTTCTTGAAGTTCATTTCACATAATTTAAAATTCTGGTAAATATGTAAAAAATAAAAGGCACTTCGGTTCTGTATGTCTATATTTTGTACATAATCGTATTTATAGAAACAGGTGCAAAAAATTATTGGAGTTGTTTGTATTGTTTTTTTGTTACTGAAGAAAAGTGTTTTATAAATATTTTTTCTAAATAAATGAAATTGATTATAATTTTCTGAAGTTCTGCTCCTGTTCTATTTTATCCATTCCATTGGTATCGAGAACAAAGTTGACTGCCTAGCTCCAACTTTCTGTTCAAACATATTTTCTCATTAACCTGAATAATCCAGAATCAACTTTTCTTTTTAAACCGTAGTATTGTATTAAATCTTAAAGCAAGTGACCATTGGCCATTGCTTTCATTTAAGGTTATTGAATCTCTTCGATCTGGCACAATTCTAGTAGAATTTCCAACTTCCTAAACTCGCATGTTGTCCAGTAACATCTGTGGATTGGCTCCTTAATTATTTTAAATAAAAATAAATGGTGTAATCTAACCTGTTGGCTTTCCCCTCTGCAGCTTGTTAACTAATCAATCTGGGCATTTTTTTAAGCTGCTTAGCCTGGCTGCTGTTTCTCTTTCTCCCCATCTCCCACACCCAAAATCAAAACATACACCTTTATGTATATTTTTGTAATCATTCTGAAACCAACTTCAGTGCAACATCGGGGGTAGCTTTGACTTTGGGTGATAGCCATTCAGACGTCCGTTATATATCTCTTCCCATTTTCATTTCCATCTGTTGAAGTCTATGGAAGTGAAAATCAGGAGAGTTGTATAATGGGCGGCTGAATCGATTATTGTCCAAAGTCAAAATTGCCTCCATTGTGTTTTGAGTATCTAAGATGAGAAATTTTACACCACAAAAAAATACAACTCAAAAGTTCCTCCGGAGTGATTTTTCTCAGCGTTCACTTCCCAGCGAAGTACCGGATTGTCTTATTTGTTTCATTATAGTTTCTAGGTCAGAGAGTTCTACTAGAAATTAGGACGCAAAGTTTAAAAGTGAGGAAGCTGGGAGTAGGAAGTGTAGGCAAGTGGAACTTCTTCATTTGGAGGGTAATATAGCTGCAGGATAAATGACCAGTGAAGGCCAGTCAAAGTGGACAGTATAAATGGAGACAATTGTTTGTGTTTCTGGATAAACCTTGATCTCTGATAAAGGGGTACTTTTTTTTTTCTGTTTAACTTTATTTACACTGGGGATAGTTGACCTGAACTCTTGCTAGCTTGATGTTTTATTTCACTCTATATGAGGTTTTCCTGTTTAAAGGGACTGTATTGTGCACTTGTAATTAGTGGCTTGACTCATAATGTTTTTTTTTTTAGCTGAATGTATACCAGATGTACTTTTACTTTCTCGTGTAAACAGGATTTGAGCTTTGGCTAGAAGGTGGAATCTGAACACGATCACTTATTGTCATGCTGAAAATTGGATGTCTGTCCTCCTTCTCTTTTGCTCTCTCCTACATTTTCTTTCCACCCACCCACCCACCACCCCCCCACCTCCAGAATTACGTCCCTGCATCTGTGCTATTCTTAGGCAAGTGGTATGGGAGTGTTTGCAGATAATTCCACAACTATTGCTGAATGATGCTTGGTCAAACAGGAAAGTACAGAGCTTCTGCCAGTCTTTAGATTCCTTCCTCTCCATCCCACCCTATCCTATCACACAAGCTCCGTAAACTGAGGACTAAGTCAAAACCAACAAACATTTTCCTTTATGGGAAGTTTAAGTGCTCATGGTGATTGTTTGACCGCGGCTTGAACCTCAGCTTTCTAGTCTTAAAAAATCCAAGGGATTTATATTGTGACTAAGCTATCCTGGGAGAAGGGATTTATAAACTCTTCAATGTGACCAAGTCTAAATTTCAACCAGCATATTCAAAGCATCAACTAAAGTAACATTTGAGGATCATTAGTTTCACTTTCAGATTATTTAGGAATTGGGACGTAGCCAGTTTGAGTCTTAAAGTTTGATTATAAATGAAAGTTATACTGATTTTGTCATTACATCTATTTTAACAGCTGTGACTTTATATTTTACCCTGGATTAATTACCATCTTTAGGATTATTATTTAAGATCAATGAGTTATATTTTGCTTAAAGACCCAATACTTCAGATTTATTTTAGAATTGGATACCAGGTTACTTGTTAACCATTTGGAGTTGTGGGAAAAGAATATGTTGGCTGTAATTGAGACTGTTGATGAGCAACAACTACTTCATCCAGCTGAATGTCAGCAAGACCCTGACTGTCCTCATTAGATCCTGGCAACACCTCCGTGCTTCTGAGCCCTATTCCATTACTACCCTTTCCCCTCCCACCCCAGATACTATCTCAAGCTGTCTCGGCAAATGCAGAATGTTGCTGGCCTGCTTGACCCCTAGCTTAGCATCCTCCACAACCACCGCTGTTGCCAAAACTACTTCCTTTCCCCCTTCTATTATTGTCTGCCTCCGCCCCTTGCTGCCATCTCTCCTGAAATCGTCATCCATGCCTTCACTTGCCTTGTGACTTGACTTCTTCAGCACCCTCCTATTTGGCTTCCCTGCATCAATCCTTCATCAGCTTCAACTCATTCAAAACACTGCAGCCCATTTCCTCCCCAGCACTAAGCACCACACTCCCAATACCCTGTTCTCTCCAAGCTCCAATGATTCCCAATGCTGCAGCATGTCAAATTCAAATTCTCATTCTTGTTTTCATATCTTCACCCACCCTACCTTAGTGTTCTCCTTCCTTGTACTTCTACACACACTCTGCTCTTCTGACTTCATGTCCCTCACTTCCTCTGCTCCACCATTGGCTGCTCTTTCACCCACTCTGCTCTCTGGAATATCTACCCAGTTCCCTCGACCTTGCCACCTCCCTCCCTCTCTGCTTTCAAAACCTTCCCAACCTAGCATCTTCAATTATCTCCCCCTTTCCTATCCTCGGTCTCTGCCGTATCCTTTCCTTCAGAGTAAAGTGCTTGAGGTTTATTCCTGCACTGGAGCACTACATAAGAAACAAAGAAAGAACATACTTGCGTTTACATAGTACCTTTCAAACCTCAGGATGCCCCAGTGCACTTCACAGCCAATTACGTACCTTTGAAGGGTAGTCACTGTTGTAATGTAGGGAAACACAGCAGCCAATTTGCACAAAGTAGGGTGCCACAAACAACTGGCATTAATAACCAGATAATCTGTTTTATTAGTGATATTGGTAACAGTGGTTAAGGTTTTAAAAACAGTTTGCAGATAGTTTTATTTGATGCCATTAGGGCAGTAACAAATTGAATCTGAATAGTCAAAAATTTTGATTGTAATAGAATTCTACAATAGGCCATGTCTCAGGATGGATATCAATTTATTTCAAAGTTGCATATTGTTGGAATCATTATAGTGGTTATTATTCAAATATTGGGATTTGCTGAAAATTTGCAAACATACGAACACTACACACAAGTGTATACTGTTGAGCACTCTTTTCTTAACTCCAAACCGCCTCCATTCATTTTTACAGATGCCCATTCTGTTGGCTGCATAATAAAGGCAAACTTTCATTGACGTATTGTTTTCTAGTCCATATTCACAGGCAGAAACTGCACTTCCGAAAGACTATAATAAAAGGTTTATTCCGAATCAGGAAAGACTAAACAGGCTGGGGCTCTTTTCTCTAGAAAAGAGATGACTGAGGGGTGACCTGATCGAGGTTTTTAAGTTTATGAAAGGGTTTGACAGGGTAGACGTAGAGAAAATGTTTCCACGTGTGGGGAGACCAGAACCAGGGGCCATAAATATAAGATAGTCACTAATAAATCCAATAGGGAATTCAGGAGAAACTTCTTGACCCAGAGAGTGGTTAGAATGTGGAACTCGCTACCACAAGGAGTAGTTGAGGCGAATAGCATAGATGCATTTAAGAGGAAGCTAGTTAAACACATGAGGGAGAAAGGAGTAGAAGGATATGTTGATGGGGTTCGATGAAGAAGGGTGGGAGGAGGCTGGTGTGGAGCATAAACACCGGCATGGACCTGTTGGGCCGAATGGCCTGTTTCTGTGCTGTAAATAGTTTGTAATTCTATATAATACTATGTAATCAACATAGAAGGAAGAGTTAGCATCAGCTTGCCTTTCTGTAGTTCCGCTTGCGTGCAGGAAAACATCTCGAGAGCACTTTACAATAAGGAGGACTGTCACGTTCTCAGCTCTACAAGCACCTGTTCATTGTACATATCTTTAAGTATAGTTATGCAGCTGCCTGATGCTCATTACAAAATAGCTCACTATGTTGTTTTTTTTTTACATTTAAGCAGTAATTGAGAAGTGGCACACTCCTAATTGAGGGTTGTGACTACAGACCAATTCCTTCGATCCAGCTGTCTATTCTTAATTGCAACCTATTGTACTCCCAAGTTGTTCACTATTACTGTTCAGTTAGATCTCAATGCTGTTAACATTTTTAGTCCAGATTTTAAGCTTTTTTTTTGCCAAATGCTGTGGGTTTTTTATGCAGCTTCTGTGATATTATAATGTGGATCTCAAATGAGAATAACTCTTTTATCCAAAATGGGAGCACAGCAATCAAACAATCCGAGTTTAGTACTTAAATCAGGTATGATCGAATCAATAATGGTGCAGCATTTATGTGAAACTGAGATTGTACACTACCTGATAAATGAAATGATCATCTTGTTACTAAAATTGAGTGTGGTATACATTTTTACCTAGACTTCACATCTCTGTATTTTGAGGATTTTTGCAAATGGTTTATTCAAATTATGATGTTGTGCTTGTATTAACTGCAACTAAGCAATTGTAATTTAATAGGTTCCATTTTTAGGCTGTCATTAACTTTCCTTATGTACAAGATTGCAACTCACCTCAGCGAAACAGGTCCCTAAACTTCCAAGGCTCCAAATCAATCTGTTTAGAAGCTTCTTCATTGGGTTTATAAGAGGGAACTCAAAAGGGAAATTTCAACAACAACGACAACCACTTACATTTCTATAGCGCATTTAACGGAGCAAAATGTCCCAGGGCGCTAAACAAGAGCGATATCAATCAAAATTTTTTTGACACCGAGCCACAGAAGGAGATATCAGGACAGATGACCCAAAATTGGTCAAAGAGGTAGGTTTTAAGGAGCGTCTTAAAGGAGGAGAGAGAGGTAGAGAGGCGGAGAGGTTTAGGGAGGGAATTCCAGAGCTTAGGGCCCAGGCAGCTGAAGGCACAGCCGCCAATGGTGGAGTGATTAAAATCGGAGATGCTCAAGAGGCCAGAATTGGAGGAGCGCAGAGATCTTGAAGGCTGGAGGAGGTTACAGAGATAAAGAGGAGCGAGGCCATGGAGGGATTTTAAAACAAGGATAAGGATTTTAAAATTTCAAGTGGGGAAAATGCATTTAATGAATGTGCTGCATCTGTCTTGAAATGTAACTATTGAAATTCTGTTGAGAGAGAAACTGCATTGAATTGGAAAGGATAATTGGCATCGCTACCTATAGGAAACCCAGTCTACTGAACATTAGAGTGGAAGGACAAGCGTAGGCTTCTCTGCTCAATAGCAAAGTGTCTCCTCTGACACCCCTTCCTCTGCTTCCCACATATTCACCTCAAATGCCAAAGCTGAGTTGCTCATGGATTTCTTTGTTCCAAAGATCAAGGCCATCTACTTGCTGCCTTCTCTCTCATCTACTTCCCCGGCCCCAACCCATACCCTTTCTCTGACACTAAATTAATCTACAGCTCCTTCCACATTTCTCCTCCAGCCTTCACAAAGCTCATCTCCTCCATAAGACCCACCTCCTGTGCCCTTGACCGCTCCCACATCACACAACTACCTATAATTGATCTTATGTTGTCTGACATCATAAATGGCTCCCTCTATTCAGGCTCTGTTTCCGCGCCCCCCCTCCACCCATCTTTGAAAGCTGTCATCATAACCAAGCTCCTCATTCAGCTTAAGCTCCTGTATGTGCCCTCCACCCTTCTTACTCTGGACTCCTTTGCAGCCTCCTTCTCTCTGCTCCACTTTCAGCTGCAGAACCTTTAGCCATTTTGACCCTACACGCTCGAACATTCTCCCTATGCCCTTCCACCTTGCTACCAGTTTCCTCTCCTTCAAAAACTTCCTCAAAACCCACCGCTTTCATCTTGCTTTGGGCTACCATCCCAATTTTTGGTCATCCATTTTTCTGTTCTGGTTACTTTCCAACTCCTGTGAAGCACTTCGGAACATTTTCTGATATTAATGATGTTACATAAGGGCAAGTTGTTGTCCCTGATTTCAGATTCCAACCTCATATTGTAATAAAGTGAAAGAAAATATGCTAAACTTTCTGTGCTCTCCAGCCTGGGAACTCGGTTTAGATGTCAGCCATAGCTCAGTGGGTAGCACTTTCGCCTCTAAGTCAGAATGTCATGGGTTCAAGTCCCAGTCCAGATACTTGAGCACATAACAGTGACACTCCAGTGCAGTACTGAGGGGTGCTGCCTTGTCAGAGGTGCCATCTTTTGGATGAGACGTTAAACTGAGGCCCCGTCTGCCCTCTCAGGTGGACATAAAAGGTTCCATGGCACTATTTCAAAGAAAAGCAGGGGAGTTCTCCCCGGTGTCCTGGCCAACATTTATCCCTTAACCAACACCTAAAACAGATTATCTGGTCATTATCTCATTGGGAGCTTGCTGTGCGCTCATTGGCTGTTGCCTTTCCTACATTACAACAGTGACTACACTTCAAATAATACTTCATTGGCTGTAAAGCACTTTGGGACGTCCTGAGGTCGTGAAATGTGCTCTATAAATGCAAATCTTTCTTTCTTTAGATATGGATAGACTATGTCTGTGGAAAGCTTGTAGCTGTTAGGGCAAATGAATTATATATTTACCAAATATTAAATAAATGCTTGTAACATTTGGCCCAACCTATCATCTTTTGCTGATAATGCACTGTCTGCCAAATTTAAAATAATGATTATTTGTGAATCACTCTTTATTGGCTGGGTATTGAACGAGGTTGTATCCATCCTTGGCTGTCATCTGTTTTGCCAGGAGCATGGCATAAATGCTGCCAAAGCTCTCCTATTTTCTAACCGTGGGTTAGCAGCCTCCCATAGTTAAGTTTTGGAATCAAGCATGTCTGCAGTCATTTAGACTTGTATTCAATTGCTGCACAAATCTTCTGATAGGCAACTTCAATTGCTGTTACAAGGACTGGTGAAGGGCAGCAAAAAAGATGCTGTACTCTGTTTCACAGCTGCTAATGGCCTAACCCAGTTGCTACTCTCCCTATTCAGAGGTAGCACCTAATCGCATTTAACACTGACGTACTACCCTGGATTACCTGGGGGGGGAAAAACATTTGATCTGCACCCAGCAGCATGTTGATGGTGTCTTGAATATCAAATGCATGATTTGGCTCTGGGATTAGTCTCCATCAGAAAAAGTAGCTGCCTCAGACCAGCATCCTATCTATTGGCTGAAAGTTCATCTGGGCTGCAAACGAGCAAACCATATCTTATACTGCAGAGTGCTGCATCCCAGCCAAAGACTCACATGTTGATATAGATTGTGCCCTAAACTAATAAATGATGTGCTGCAACTTTGGCTAGAACATTGGCCTACTTTGGTATATACGGAAGATTAAGCATCCAAAATAAAGACTATCTCCAGGCTAAGTCCTAATAGGAAAAGATCCCGTCGGATGTAAAAGCCTGATAACCTCTCCAAATTGCATGATTCTTTAAGAGTCCAAAGGCTAGTGGAAGATCGTAATTTTTTCTTCCCTTTGGACCTAAGCATCGTTATTTGAGGGATAGGAATCACATGCCACACCTCCACAGATCGCTACAGTTGCTGAAGGGTCTTCTGAAATCCACAATCCTGTTGTAAAAGTTTCATGAAAGTGCAGAGACACAATTTACTAAAACAAGATCAGCACAAGAAAGTTAAACATCTCCTTCAGAGGTTTAATCCCAGAATAGCTGTAGGTTCGGATGGTTTAGAAGCTCAATTTCTTGAAGCATGATCTAATGAGTTAGCTATTCTCCTGGTTCATCCAGTTCATGAAAAACAACTTGCATTTATATAGCACCTTGAATGTAGTGAAACATCCCAAGTCGCTTCTCAGGAGCGTTATCAAACAAAATTTGACACTGAGCCACAAAAGGAGATATTAGGACAGGTGACCAAAAGCTTAGTCAAAGAGGAAGGTTTTAACGAGCACCTTAAAGGAGGAGAGATAGGTAGCAATGCGGAGCAGTTTAGAGAGGAAATTCCAGATCTTAGGGCCTAGGCAGCGCAGAGATCTCAGAGGGTTCTAGGCCATGGAGGGACTTGAAAACAAAGATGAGAATTTCAACTATCTCTGTTAACTGCAATTCTAGTGGAAAGTAACATATATAATACTTATCTACAAGAAGGGATCACAAGTAGAATGCTGATTGTATCAAAGCACAGGGTCAATGAAAGGGTGTTGCCGCTTTCAATCACAACCTACCAGCTGGTGCTTGATTAGGTTTCGGAACACATGACCAATTTATGATGGAGCAGAAATGAAAGAATCCGTGCATCTTAATAGTGCCTTATCATATCTCACACAAATGTCTCAAAGTTCTTCACATACAATGAATTAATTTTCATAACTGTTGTGCAGGCAATTGTGACAGCCGTTTTGCATACAACAGTGATGAATGAGCAGTTAATCTGTGATTGAAACAGTGGAGTGATTCGCTTGATGACCTTCTCAGTTATAGTACCCTTAATAGGGTAAGGCATCCTCCTGAAATAACAACGATGTGGCATATTTGGTGAAGTGATATAATGGATGCACAATATCTTCAAAGTATGCTAAAGCGTTCAATGATAAATCGAGTTCCTTTTACAGAAGCACAATGCAGAGATCCCTTGAGGAAATAAGCTCGGGTTGACTCTGTACCTCATAGTATCATAGCAGTATCCAGAAGGAGGCCATTCGGCCCATCGTGCCTGTGCCGGCTCTTTGGTAGAGCTGTCCAATTAGTCCCACTCCCCTGCTCTTTCCCCACAGCCCTGTAATTTTTTTCCCTTCAAGTATTTATCCAGTTCCCTTTGAAAGTTGCTATTGAATCTGATTCCACCGCCCTTTCAGACAGTGCATTCCAGATCATAAAAAAATGCTTCCTCATGTCGCCTCTGGTTCTTTTGCCAATCACCTTAAATCGGGTTCCTCTTACAGAAGCACAATGCAGAGATCTCTTTCATCAAAAAACTTAGGAGATGTCATCAAAAGGTGATATTGTTCTCTTTGTTGATGACACCACTCATTGGAGAGCAGTTGATTTTTCATCTGAAAGACAAATGGGATTGTGATAGATATGGACAACACTAGATTGTGCTAAGTAAATGATATATTACTTACTGTGCTGAAGAAATCAAGTCAACAGCAAGGCAATGGATGCTATAACAGATGCTGGAAGTCAGTGCCTCCAGGAGAGAAGTGGAGAAAATAGGAGTGGAAAATCTTCAGATCTCAAATGTTGTTAATAGGTCTGAAGTTTTTGAACAAGCTCATTTAATAGTTATTTTATCATTCCTGGGATGTGGGTATCGCAAAAGTAAGGAGTGTGATGGAATACTCTCCACTTGCCTGGATGAGTGCAGCTCCAACTACACTCAAGAAGCTCGACACCATCCAGGACAAAGCAGCTCGGTTGATTGGCACCCCATCCACCACCTTAAACATTCACTCCCTCCACCACCGGCACACCGTGGCTACAGTCTGTACCATCTACAAGATGCACTGCAGCAACTCGCCAAGGCTTTTTCGGCAGCACCTCCCAAACCCGCGACTTCTTCCACCTAGAAGGACAAGGGCAGCAGGCGCATGGGAACACCACCACCTCCAAGTTCCCCTCCAAGTCACACACCATCCTGACTTAGAAGTATATCGGCGATCCTTCATCGTCGCTGGGTCAAAATCCTGGAACTCCCTCCCTAACAGCACTGTGGGAGCACCTTCACCACACGGACTGCAGCGGTTCAAGAAGTCGGCTCACCACCACCTTCTCAAGGGCAATTAGGAATGGACAATAAATGCTGGCCTTGCCAGCGACGCCCACATCCCATAAATGAATAAAAATAAAAGTTATCCTTGAGCAGTTGGTGGTGGCACTTCTGTTTAATACAACTGACAGGCTTGCTAGGCCACTTCAGAGGGCAGTTAAGTGTTGGTGTGAGACTGGAGTCACATATAGGCCAGACCATGTAAGTACGGCAGGTTTCCTTCCCTAAAGGACATTAGTGAACAAGCCGACAGTTTAATGGCCACTTTTACTGATACCATGGGCTTGATTTTGCCATTGGGGGCGGGTTGGGGCGTGTCAGGTGGTTTTCCTGTCAGGACCCCGACTCCGATGTGATGTGGGAAAAAAAGTGCGATTTTGCCCTAATTGGGCACTTGATTTCCAGCGTGTGGAAACCCCCGGCCCAATGAGTATTTTCATACAGAAAGTCGCCTCCGATGACATCATCAATGCTGCTGGATTTAAGGCCTGCAAGCAGCCTTGCTTCTTCTGGAGACTTTAAACTTTATGCCCATTGTTGTGATCGCTTCATTCAGCAACTATGTCCAGCAGTAGGCCAAAGTGTGCTCCAAGGTTCGATGAGGCCTCCCTCCAAGCTCTGGTGGAGGGAGCAAGATCCAATAAGGAGGTGCTCTTCCCTTCCTCAGGGAGAAAAAAGCCTCCCCAGCAGACTAAAGCTGTGTGAATGCAAGTGGCCCAGGAGGTCAACTCAATGTCTATGAGCCGCAGAACCTGGCTGCAGTGCAGGAAGAGGTTTCATGACCTTCTCTGCACAGGAAAAGTGAGTATGAATTTCCCATCACCCTCAATCTGATCCCCATCGCCTCTCCTCACCAGCACTCTGCTTTTCCAACCTCTTCCTCCACATCCCACTTGACACTGACATCCCTGCACCCTTACCCATTCCTTCTCTCTGTATGGTCACATTCACTTAACTATTCGACCATGCAGCCCTCACACTCCCTATCACTGTGATGCAATGACAACAACTTACAACACACAGGTAGAGCCATTTGTCTCCTTCTAAGCATCCATGCTATGGATTCTCTATACTCACTCCTTCATTCTCACTCAAACTCCACTTGTGTCCCTCATTGCAGGAAAAGAGAGCCCACAATAAGAGGGAAAGAGCGAGGACAGGAGGAGGGCCACCCTCAGTAGCCCAGCTCACCACCTTGGAGGAGGCGGCCCTGGAAATCGCTGGTGTTGAGGGAGATTCGCAAGTGGGGGACGGACAGATGGGCGCATCACAGCAAGCTGGTGACAGAATAGTTTGGCATCTCTCTCATTGACATTGCATGAGTGGCTGATAATGATTCTGATGCTCTAACACATTGACTTATGATCATCTGCACTATTCAATGTGCATGCAACCTTTACCTCACATTACTAACTCTTTCCTTTATTCCCCCACAGGACCATCGACAGCCCCTGTCCCCACTGTCCAGGAGGAACAGCCTGAGCTTCAAGACTCCTCAGAGGTAGCTGCAACCTCTGAGGGCGTAGCGTCAGCAGAATTCAGCGCACCCAGCACCAGCGCAGACACTCACACCTCGGTGGGACTTCGCGAGATAGAGTAGTGTTGTCACCTGGTGTATCACAGCTCACAAGTGAGCATCAGCAGCTGGTGGAGACAGGGACAGCAGTGGAGAATCCTCGTCAGAGGGCGCAGGACTCTGCCAGCTCGGCTCAGCTGCATGTCGACCCTGTGCCTCCGGGTCCATCCAGAAGGAGAGCGGTGCTGGAACTCCAGGAACAGGTGCAGGAGTCTCTGGCAGGTTTTGTCTCCAGGGTCGCTGTGAGTGTGGAGCGAATGGAGGAGTCCATCGTGAACATGAGCAGAGCCTTTGTGGAGGCATTGGCGCATGAACGCATCACCACGGAAAGGATGGCAACCTCCGTGGAAAGGATGGCTATGGTAGAGGAGAGGATGGCTACGGCTATGGAGGAGCTATGTCGCCAGAGTGTTGAAAACATGGTCATTGTTCAGAATAGACTGGCATCTCTTGAGGAGCGATGGTCAGCTATTGAGGATAGAAACCAGACCAGACCTTCTGGAGTAGGACTTCCAGTGCAGAAACAGGTCCTCATGGCCCCCCTGAAGTGCAGCAAGGTGCTGTCAAACCACTTGCTAGCTCTGAAGTGGGGCTGACCCATGAGAGGGATGTTGGTGGCAGACAACAAGGAAGTGGGGGCTCCTCTCCAAGCGCTCACACGACCATGCCACTGCAAAGCCCTTGGTCAGAGCCCCACCAGAGTCCTCACCCAACTGAGATGGGCGTCTCATCCCCTGCACAGCCGCAGGAGCAGCAGACTGTTGCCGAGCCCTCACAGGTTCGCAACCCCAGAAGACGGCCGCCAAAGGTGTCGAGACAGGAGCAGCAAGAAAGTGAGCAAGGGGCCTCCACATCTGCTGAAGCCACAGGGGAAGCACCACGTAGGAGCACGCGTAAGAGGAAGATAATGCACAAGTAGTCACAAGGGTAGTCACTTGGGTGTTGTGTTGTGTTTATTTTTGAAATGCCATCAGCTGCTTGTTGTGATAAAAATTCCGATGGCAAACTGTTGAAGTTGTGGCCTGTGTCATTTCGCAAATGGGACTTCACATTGAGGGCTTAGAGCGACTTGCAATTGTCAGTATGGTGGTCAGAGTGATAGGAATCCGTAGGTTCTTGCCCATTGTCGATGTTCTGGTAAGAAGATGTGAGGCAAAAGTGTTTGATGGTGCAGGCTAAGCAAATCTGGCCAACATGAGTGCGTCCCTTGCATCCCTGGGCAGCAATGTGGTCGCGCGCTGGCGCCTTCTGGCCTGTGCAGCTTCAGGTGGGTGACTAGCAGCTTGGCGCTCCTGTTGTTGCTGCTGCTGTTGGTGCTACTGTTGTTCAGGGTTCTGCTGCTGCCACGGCTGGTCTTCTTTCGAATCTGATGTCCAGGAGGAAAGGAAATAAATGGTTCCCATGCTTCTGGTATATGCCTCAGTTGAGGAAGCGCTCAGTCAAGGTGGGGAGAGGGGTTTTCCAGGAGGTCACACTGGAGATGGGTGTCAGGCTCCAAACTTCCACAACAATGAGTAGGCCTGCTACAAGTTCCCCCAGACCTGAGACAACAAAGTTCTGCCACCTGCAAATGATCATTGGTGAAAACTCCTTTTTAATGGTGGAGCTGCAGCTGTTAGTAAGCAATCCACTTGTGAGGCCGCCAGGATTAACTGGCGTGTTCCAGAGGAGATGTGCAGGACGGGGGAAAAGTGTTAAAATCAGAAAGGTCTCTCAAAATGGGATTATAGAGGCAATTAAGTGGTTGTTAAGGGCCTTTGGGGCCTATCCCGCCTCTTGGAGGCGGGATGGAAATGGGGTCCAAAACCCCAATTCTGGGAAAATTGCTTGGAGGCGGGATCGGAGCCGCCCACCATTTTTTGCAATTTTAACACCTCACACGCCTCCAATCCCGCCTCCTCGGGCCTGGCAAAATCGAGTTTTTATTCCAGCTCTTGTAAACTGAATTCAAATTCTCAAACTGCCATGGTGTGATTTGAACTCTCGTTCTCTGGATTATTAGTGCATTAACGTAACTGCTACACTACTGTAGAGTGTTAGGCAGTTGCATAAAAGTATATTTATATATAAAAATCTTGCATCTAGCATGAGTCTGAAGTCCCTGGCTTGTGCTGAGACAGAGCGTCATGGGTACCAAGCACTCTCTGAAGCCTCTCCCATCTAGTTAAAGTAGTAGGCTTAAAATTCCTCCTTTAACAAAAAACCGGAGCATGCTCCGCTGGTCATTCATTGAGGAGGAAAAACTGGTAAGTTCCCATTTTTCGTTCAAAGGTGACTTTCACCCACCGTAAATATTCAGCATGAGATTGTTGTAGCTTAATGGTAGGGTGGAGCCGGATTGGTTACTGCTGAGCCACAGTTAAACAGAGAGACAACTCAAGCAAGTTGGGACACAATAAAGAACTGGCAGAGGGTCGTGGTGGGTGAGAGAGCCCTTCCAGTACAGCGACAGATGAGCCCTGTGGGATGCTAAGGATGCTAGGGAGTCCAACACTCAACCAAGCAGACGATTGGGCTATTGTACAGAGGTCAGCGGTGCAACAAGTCATGAGCCAGTGCAAAGGTGAGGCCTTTATCTCAAAAGCCTTAAAGAGTAGCAACCATGTAAGGAGTAACGTATTTTCTCCATTACTGGAACCTCCCACAGGAAACCTATCCCATCTATTAGTCATTAACCACACTCTGTCACTGTCTTCATTCATTCTGGCCCGGCCTGCACATATGTGTCTGAATGTAAGTAAAGCATGAAACGACACCTACTATTTACAACCACTTCCGAACGAAAGCTAGAGTGCTTTGGGTGAAGATGTTTCAGCCTGGAAACAGGAGAAAAGAAACTATGACAGAGTTGGATTCCACATTTCACATGATTGTAAAAGTTATCAGAGTTTGTGACTGGTGTGAAAATAACATTTCCGTCAAAAACATATACTTCAAGATAATCAGTTCAATGCCATGTAAGGTTTTAAAAATTATTTTCGCACCTTCTCTTCTGAAGTCGCTGACCAATGCTGGGATAGAGTCCCACTCCAGAGAATTGAGTACAATAACTAGGCTGACACTGCAGTGCAGTACTGAGGGAATGCTGCGCTGTCTGAGGTGCCATCTTTTGGATTAGACCTTAAACCGTCTGTCCTCTCAGGTGGATGCAAAAGATTCCATAGCACAATTTCGAAGAAAGCAGGGGAGTTCTCCCCGGTGTCCTGGCCAATATTTATCCCTCAACCACCATCACTAAAGCAGAATATCTGGTCATTATCACATTGCTGTTTGTGAGATCTTGCTGTGCACAAATTGGCTGCCGCGTTTCCTCCATTACAACAGTGACTACACTTCAAAAATACTTCATTGGATGTAAAGTGCTTTGGGACATCCTGAGGTCGTGAAACTTTCTTTCTTTTTTCCTCTGATACCCTCCCAAGTGACCATTCTTTATGTGACAAAGAGTTTTTGCAGGCATCACAACTGAGCCTTGATTCTATCAACAACAACAACTTGTATTTATATAGCGCCATTAACATAGTAAAATGTCCCAAGGTGCTTCACAGGCGTGTTATCAAAAAAAATTGACACCGAGCCACATAATGAGATATTAGGACAGGTGACCAAAAGCTTGATCAAAGAGGTAGGTTTTAAGGAGCGTCTTAAAGTGCAGCGAAAGTTCACCAGACTGATTCCTGGGATGGCAGGACTGTCGTATGAGGAGAGATTGGGTCGACTAGGCCTGTATTCACTAGCCATGATGCGGAGATGCCGGTGTTGGACTGGGGTGGACAAAAGTGAGAAGTCGCACAACACCAGGTTATAGTCCAACAGCTTTATTTGAAATCACAAGCTTTCGGAGCGCTGCTCCTTCGTCAGGCTCCGAAAGCTTGTGATTTCAAATAAAGCTGTTGGACTATAACCTGGTGTTGTGCGACTTCTCACTTTTGTATTCACTAGAGTTTAGAAGAATGAGAGGGGATCTCATTGAAACGTATAAAATTGTGACGGGGCTAGACAGACTGGATGCAGGGAGGATGTTCCCCTGGCTGGGGGGGGTCTAGAACGAGGGGTCACAGTCTCAGGATATGGGGTAGGATATTTAGGACTGAGATGAGGAGAAATTTCTTCACTCAAAGGTGGTGAACCTGTGGAATTCTCTCCCACAGAAGGCTGTGGAGGCCAAGTCACTGAATATATTTAAGAAGGAGATAGATAGATTTCTAGACACAAAAGACATCAAGGGGTATGGGGAGAGAGCGGGAATATGGTATTGAGATAGAAGATCAGACATGATCATATTGAATGGCGGAGCAGGCTCGAAGGGCCGAATGGCCTACTCCTGCTCCTAGTTTTCTATGTCTATGTTTTTCTATGAAAGAGAGGTGGAGAGGTTAGGGAGGGAATTCCAGAGCTCTGGGCCCTGACAGCTGAAGGCACGTCCGGTGGAACGATTATAATCAGGGATTCTCAAGAGGCCAGAATTAGAGGAGCGCAGATATCTCGGGGGGTTGTGGGGCTGAAGGAGATTACAGAGATAGGGAGGGGTGGGCGAGGCCATGGAGGGATTTAAAAACAAGGTTGAGAGTTTTGAAATCGAGGCGCTGCTTAACTGGGAGCCAATGTAGGTCAGCAAGCACAGGGGTGATGGGCGAACGGGGCTTGGTGCGAGTTAGGACACGGGCAGCAGAGTTTTGGATGAGCTCAAGTTTACGGAGGGTAGAAGGTGGGAGGCCGGCCAGGAGTGCATTGGAATAGTCAAGTCTAGAGGTAACAAAGGCATGGATGAGGTTTTCAGCAGAAGATGAGCTGATGCTACGGAGGTGGAAATAGGCGTTCTTAGTGATGATGCGGATATGTGGTCGGAAGCTCATCTCGAGGTTAAATATGACACCAAGGTTGCGAACAGTCTGGTTCAGCCTCAGACAGTTACCAGGAGGAGGGATGGAGTCGGTGGCTGGGGAACGGAGTTTGTGGCAGGGACTGAAGACAATGACTTCAGTCTTCCCAATATTTAGTTGCAGGAAATTTCTGCTCATCTTGTTCTGGATGTCGGACAAGTAGTCTGACAATTTAGAGACAGTTGAGGGGTCGAGAGAGGTGATGGTGACGTAGAGCTGGGTGTCGTCAGCGTACATGTGGAGCCTGACATTGTGTTTTCGGAAGATGTCGCCGAGGGGCAGCATGTAGATGAGAAATATGAGGAGGCCAAGGATAGATCCTTGGGTAACGGTGCGGGAGCGGGAAGAGAAGCCATTGCAGGTGCTTCTCTGGCTATGACTGGATAGATAAGAATGGAATCAGGTGAGTGCAGTCTCACCCAGCTGGACGACAGAGCAGAGGTGTTGGAGGAGGATGGAGTGGGCAACAGTGTCAAAGGCTGCAGACTGGTCGAGAAGGACGAGGAGGAATAGTTTACCTTTGTCACAGTCACAAAGGATGTCATTTGTGACTTTGATGAGAGCCGTTTCGGTACTGTGGCAGGGGCGGAAACCGGATTGGAGGGATTCAAACTTGGAGTTCGGGAAAGATTTGGGAGGTGACAAGCAAGTTCAAGGACTTTGGAGAGGAAAGGGAGGTTGGAGATGGTGTGGGGTTATTTTTTAAGGACGGAGGGGTCAAGTGTTGGTTTTTGGAGGTGCGGGGTGATGAAGGCAGATTTGAAGGAGAGAGGGGACAGTACCTGAGAGAGAACCATTAACAATATCAGCTAACATGGGAGCTTCCCATCGAGTTCCCTGGATGGGTTTCAGCTGCAGGAATCCTGGCTGACTCTACCTGTCCCTCGTCCAGTAGCACTAAGGTCAACTGTAAGGTGCCTACTTCCACCCCAACTGAGATTTTGCTAAGCACAGACCAGGGTTCAAACGACTGCATGCTTCATTGCCTCGCTGGGCAAACCATAGCCCTCACTGAACCACTGAGTATTATACACATTAAACTGGAATACTGTTGTTATGCTGCATGAGTTATAGAATATTAGGAGGCAGGTCAAAAAAATCAGGTTGTGTCTTTTGTTTCTCTATACTCCTCCTGAACAATTTCCTTGCATGACCACTGTACAGTTAACTTCTGATCTGAGCATAAATCTGCTCTAAGCCCAGTATTGCAAACCCCCGTCTCATTATTTACTATTGTGCGGAGTTGCTGATCCGAGCATAATGTTCAAACACAAAATCTTTAACCAAGCAGAAAATGTTCACCAATTAGCCTTTTTTTAAAAAAAAATGTTCAGCATGTTAAATATAGCCAGCACACTGCCAACTTTCACCAACGGAGTCCTTCCTTTAAGGAACCTGGTCACTTTTGTGTAAAATATATATCATTTTTGCCCATTGTTTTTTTTGTGTTTTAGTTTAGACTGAATTGCTGCAGGAATGATTTATTTCGCCATGGCGCATCGATGTACGAATTAGCTACTTTTATGGAAAATTCACTCAGCTTCTTATCCAGGACCAGCCTATGCTTTTTTATTTGGCAAACTGTCTGTGTGTTTACCAGGATTCAGAACAATTACCAGAACAAGTACCAGAAACGTTACCAGCTTATCCTTTTCTTGTTTGTTTTGCGGAACCAACTGGGCGACGGAGAGAGAGAGAGATGTTTCCGTTCACGTACAGCTTCCCACGATATACCCTCACAACAACAACAACAACAACTTGCACTTATATAGCGCCTTTAACGCAGTAAAACGTCCCAAGGCGCTTCACAGGAGCGATTATCAAACAAAATTTGACACCGAGCCA
Organism: Squalus acanthias; assembly: GCA_030390025.1. Taxonomy (NCBI): domain Eukaryota; kingdom Metazoa; phylum Chordata; class Chondrichthyes; order Squaliformes; family Squalidae; genus Squalus; species Squalus acanthias. The sequence continues at coordinate 9,457,895 of CM059436.1, read as the reverse complement.
CATAAGGAGATATTAGGGCAGATGACCAAAAGCTTAGTCAAAGAGGTCGGTTTTAAGGGCGTCTTAAAAGAGGAGAGAGAGGTAAAGAGGCGGAGAGGTTTAAGGAGGGAATTCCAGAGCTTAGGGCCTTGGCAGCTGAAGGCACGGCCACCAATGGTGCAGGGATTAAAATCAGGGATGCTCAAGAGGCCAGAAGTAGAGGCGCGCAGATATCTCGGAGGGTTGTGGCACTGGTGGAGATTACAAGAGATCAGACAAAAACATTGACACTGAGCCAAAGCAGGAGACACTGGGACAGGTGACCAAATGCTTGGACAACAATTGCAATGTTTTGGAAAGAACAAATTGGTATTGTTATATTTCAATAAAACAGTAACGTGTGTGTACAAGAAGCCAAACAAATAGAAACTCGGAATGGTATCGCGATGAAAGCCGGGCTGGCGCCGAAGAATGGAATGACCCTGCTAGATTGCAGCACACAGCTCCGCTTGAAAAGGGAACTGCGCTAATGGAGCCATTGAGCCAGGAGCACTGACCAAACAACATTCTGATAGACATATAGTGGGAATGACACCCCATTCCTCTCTGTGTGGTTATTGTTTTCCCAGTAGAAAATCAAACAGGCACCAAAAACAGATGAGAAAAGAGAACAGATTGTTGTCACTTTGCATTCACCGCAGACTTTTTTTTCTCTCCCTGTGGTTTGTGTGCCCACCACAATTGAAATGTGTCGGAGCGTTAGAAAAGGTACTGTAATACAATTTCCCCATGCAATGTATGCACTGCTCCGACTGTCTCTGAGGTAATGCCTAGCATATGTAGATTGTTTTGAATTAATTGGCCTGTTCAGTGGAGAAGGAATGAGTTTTGCACTAATCTGCATTAGCATAACAAGAGAACTCTTGGAGCAGTTGTTAACACAGCAAAGAGGTTGTTTAAGTCAAGCATGTGTTTCAGCTCCACAGGCTGATTAATCTTGTCACTGATTTTCTGAAGACTTTTCACTGGAGGCAGAGAGAAAGAGAATAGTAGTGTCCCGCCTTCGAACCTGTCTCTGTGTGTACCCTTACTTCTGCCTGGATTAGTCAATATAAAGCTGTTTTCTGCAGCTAAGATCCTCAATGGCGAGTTAAATTTGGACAGATTGCGAGGAGTGGAGAACATGGAGCTGAGAAAAGAGAGCTGGCTCCAGCTATGACCCACTCTTTGTCCCGGTATACTGGTCACCTGTCAGAAAGCACAATGCCGGACCCCACCCCTTCGAGCGCCGCTGCAGCCTGACCCCCTCGGCCCCTCCTGATTGGGCGAGGGATCTGGTTAAGGTTGTTGCTGGGGGAGTCTTGGGAAAAACAATTAGAATTCAGCACAATTAAAATGCACCGATTTTTTTTGACAAAGAAGGCTGATAGTAGGGGAGCTTCGGCCAGATCGTGAGAAGACCACATGCTGCAGCCTCCACAATGAACACAAGGCAAACAAAGCTGCCAAAACGCAGACACTATTAAGTGTATTCTTTTCCAGAGAAAACCCTCTGGCTTTAAATGCAATATGGTTTCTCGAGAAACCGGGGCCCTGGTCCCTTTAATTTTGATTGTAGTTTAGATTTTTTTTTAAAAAAACAGTGAAGCACTAGAGATATCTGGGTTGACTTGTCGGCAGTTGAAGTGAAATTCTTATCCTTAACTGCCAGATTTTACTAAGCTGAAACTCCCATCTATATGTTGATTATGAAGCGATATTTGCAGTAATTTCAAGCACCAATTTTACCGAGGAACACTTCTGCCTCCACTTGACTGAGAATTCCATAACTGCTCCATAAAGGTGCATGAAGCAGCAACGTGTTAGAATGCAAACAGGGTTTATCACCAACATCTGCTGTGTATTCCCTATCCTACCCCATGGGGTGGGCTATTCTGTGCTGACACTGAGGATATTGCCCTGATTTAGAGGTAGCTCTCTGGAGACCCGGCGCTTTCTGCTTGGAAACTCTTATGCTGAAAGTTCCCAGGAGAAGCTCTGTACGAACTCACAACATTGACATAAGGACAAGGCAGGATGACAGCTGAAGACGCCCATGTCCATCAGGAGCCTGTGGTGAAGGTATTTAAAAATCAGTCAAATAAATCATGGCCTGCAATGGTTAACCGCAGCCCCTAATAATCACTTAGAGAAACCCAGATATAACAATGCTCATCCTTAGATTGTTTTGCCTTTGAATTCTGAGCAGCCAGTAGCGACTTAAGAGTTCAAAATTCACTTCAACTGTGAAGAGCTTTTTTATGTTGTAATGATATCGATAATGCCTTTGTCACAATTTTTCAAATCAAGTGAGTGATAAGAGTTTATAGGAATGCCAGGCTGATAGCAAGTCAACAGGAGGAATCATAGAAACAAGGTCTACAGTGCTTTGGGAGTCCTGTATAATCAATGTTTAGTTGAGATTTATTCGTCAGGGTGTATTAGTAACACTATTGTGTAATAGGGAACAGCCTGCAGCCCACAATGATGGAATTAACAATCGCAGCTACAAAGGCACCTTTGGATGAAGCCATATCTTATGGTACGCTGGGAGAGGAGAGCAATAGCAGCAGATGCTTTCATGTCCTGCCTGCAACAGATGCTTCCTGGCCAGTGTTCAGCCAGTGAGACCCGAGCACATCATTCATACGCAGCACTGAAAGGAGCATAATTTTGGCATGGATGGGGGGGGTGGGGGGGGGGCGGGGGTGTACGGTGGGGTGGGGGGAAACAAGCACATCGATAGAGAGAAGTTAAGGACAGCAGATGGTGGTGGCTCCAGGATTTGATCAGATCAGGGTCAGCTATGAGTGTTCATTCGGTAGCTGCACTGTTTAGGCTTCCTTTGGGTTCGAGTATTTGAGGCACGTGATACCAAATTCATTTTCAAAAATACATTGAAATATTTGTTATGCTGCAATACACAACATATAAAAAATCCTTTCTTTGTCTCCAGTTGTTTTTAAAGAAAACTCTTTTCAGCTTCTTATTACAATAATAATACTTACACTCAGAGTATCTTCTCACATTGAAATGTCCCAAAGCTCTTCCCACAATGACATGCAGTGACTGTTCTTCGGTAGGCAAGGAGTGGCAGCCATTTGGTGTGGGGACCTTCTCAAATAGAGTCATAATGGCACAGAAGGAGGCCATTCGGCCCATCGAGTCCGTGCCGGCTCTCTGTAGAGCAATCCAGTCAGTCCCATTCCCCCGCTCTATCCCCGTAGCCCTGCAAGTTTATTTCCCTCAAGTGCCTATCCAGTCTCCCCTTGAAAACATTGAGTGTCTCTGCTTCCATCACTTCCGTTGTCAGCGAATTCCAGCTCATCACCACTTGCTGTGTAAAAAAGTTTTTCCTCACGTCCCCCCTGTATCTCTTGCCCAAAACCTTAAACCTGTGTCCCCTAGTCCTTGTACCATCAACTAGTGGGAACAGCCTTTCCCCGTCTAGCCTATCTAAACCAGTCATAATCTTGTACACCTCTATCAAATCACCCCTCAACCTCCTTTGCTCTAATGAAAACAAATCCATCTTCTCCAACCTGTCCTTGTAGCTAAGATCTCCCATCCCCGGAACCATTCTGGTAAATCTCCTCTGCACCCTCTCAAGGGTCTTCACATCCTTCCTAAAGTGTGGTGACCAGAACTGGACGCAATACTCCAGTTGTGGCCCAACCAGCGCTTTATAAAGGTTCAGCATAACTTCTCTACTTTTGTACTCAATACTGTACCTCTATTTATGGAGCCCAAGATCCCATATGGCTTTGTTAACCACTCTCTCAATATGTCCTGCCACCTTCAGGGACCTATGCACATTAACTCCCAGGTCCCTCTGTCCCCTGCACACACTTTAAAACTGTGCCATTAAGTGCCATTAATATCAATGAGATGAATTAATGGGCCGAAAATTGATCCCGGGACGCGAGAGTACGCACTGCGTACTCTCGCGTATTCCCACTCCAATTGCCGGTTTTCTGCATGCCCTGCGCATGCGCTGAAAACCGGCAATTGCTCTTCTGAAAAGGGGGCGGGTCCTCGGTGCATCGCGTGCGCGCTACAGGCTGCGCGCACGCTGTGCACTTCATGCTTTGGACGCGCAGGTAAGTACGGAAGATTTTGGAAATGTAAAAAGGAGGAGTAAGACCCACTTTTAAGAAGGTAAGTAGTGAATTAAGTATTTTTTGGAATTTTTTTTAACAGGTATATCTTTTTTAGAGACTTTAAAGACAGGTAAGTTTATTTTTATAACTTTTTAAAAGATTTTAAATTTTTTCAAAAATTTAATTTTTTATTTAAAATGGTTAATTTAATTAACTATACTTATTTTATTAATGTGATGGTTTTAAAAAATTTTTTTATTGAGGTTTAGCTGTTATTTTGGGGGGTGTAAGATTCATAGATTTCACAGCCGTGCTGTGAAACTTATGAATGGAAGATGGTGTGCTGCCATTGGCTCTAACTGAGTCACGTGATCCCACAGCTCGCACGAATTCACTACGCCGCTGGGATACGCAAGCACTGCCCAGCTGATCTCTAGAACATGAAGTTCGTGCGAGCTGGATCTGAAAAAGCACAAGCGAGGTGAGAGATCGCGGGAAAGCCTTACCCCCGCAGGAACAGAGCGAGATCAATTTCTGGGCCATTATGTTTTTGCTGGCGTTGGTTGAGGGAGGAATGTGGGCCAGGATGCTGGGAGGACTCACCGCACTTCTTTGGAAAATTGCCACGGATTTTTTAACATCCACCGGAATTTCAGGCACAGGCAGATGGGACCTCGGTGTAACATCTCATCCAAAAAATGGCACTTCAGACAACGTGGCACTCCCTCAGCACTGCATTGAAGTGTCAGCGAAGAATATGCGCTTGATCCCACAAGCTTCTGACCTAGAACCCCTCTGTCCTGCATTATCCTGAATGATACCCATATTCAAGAAGGGTGAGAAAATAGACACAGCTAGCTACAAGCCCATTAGCCAGCCCTCACTACCACCTCTGGGTCCTGTTCCACATACCGATCACCCTCCGAGAACAATGAAACCTCTGAACATCCCAACTCACTCCCTGCTTTCTCAATTTTAAATGGATGGCCCCCAGTTCTACCTGGCCCCATCACCTCAAATAATTTATTTACTTACATGCTATCGATACCCTTAACAATTTTATATATCTGAATTTGATACCCTCTCAATCTCCAACAAATCAAAACCCAAGACATGAAGTCTCAATATAGCACAATATGTTTAGCCTAGTGATCATAATTGTTGCCCATCTCAGCACCTTCTCTACAGCCACAACATCCTTCTTGAGGTGTGAGGGCCACAATTATGATCGTTACTCCAAATGAGGATTCACCAAACTCTTATATAACCCTCTTATCATGTCTACCGTTTTGTATTGTGATGTACCTAGACTCCCAAAAGACTTTTGATAAAATTTCACATGATAGGCTATTCGTTACATTCAAAGCTGTGGGGGTTCAGGGCAATTCTTGGGAATGGATAAGAAATTGGCTGAAAATTGGTAGAAAGCAACAGGTACTTGTTAGATAAGTTGCACTGAGATGGGGAAAAATACTGAGTGAGGTTCCCAAGGGCTCAGTGTTGGGATCTCTACTGTTTCTCATTTATATCTTCAGAAACTCAGTGCGAACTGGTCAATTTTGCAAAAGATAGCAAACGAGGAGGAGGCAGCTCAGAAATTACAGAATGACCTGGGCAAAATATGTAAGAGGGAAGAACAACAGCAGATGAAGTGTAATGCTTCAAGTGTAAAGTACTGCACGTAGGAAAGGAAAATAGGCAGCACTCGCACTCTATGAATGGTGCTGAAATAGCTATGGACCAAGTCAGAAGAGACCTAGAAACCTGAGTGGACTCAATGGGGGAGACTTTCAACAGCTGGTTGCCCATTTCTCGCCTGAATAATGGGAGACAGGCAAACGCAACAGACAAAAATGCCTCTTGTCGGACTCTGAGAGCAACTTTCAAGGAGAAATGGGTGAAGCAAGCGCAGCACATATCAGACCCACTTTCTCCAGGCACCGAGAGGCCTAACCAGCGACCACTGGAAGCCTCTCTCAAAAGGTACGTTTCTTGTTCTTTAAAAAAATATTTGTGTGGGGCCAGGAGGAGCAGGAATGCTGAGACAAAGAGAGAAAATGTGGGAAACCACTCAGCATTTCAGTCAACATCTGTGGAGAGCTTAGGCAAGTTAACATCATGGACGTAGACCCTGGTGCCAAATTGAAAAAATAAGTGGTTGACATGCATGTTTATACAATCACAAAAAGGGGAGGGGGAAAATATATATTTATTCAAAAAGACCCAGAGAGGAATCATGAGTGGCATGATGTAACAGATCATCTCAGTCAAGTAATGGACAGAAAAATTGAAACATTAGCTTTGCTGCAGAGGGCCCAGTTATTGATATCAAGGGCCCAGCCTATAGAAGAAGACTGATCACGAACTGCTCAATGCATTGGACTGTCTGCCAGGGAGCCGGCGCACAATGTCTGAGAGTCTGGAGGAGTCCAACTCCAACTTGCGCAGGTCATGGAAACAATGCAGTCAACTGTGGAGCATGTGCGATGGTGGGAGGGGCTGTAGGCGCAGGGCAGGGAGGGATGATTCAACCAAAGCATTTCCTCGATGGTCTGCTGTGGTAGAGCTTTGGCAGCTGGCAGGATTGGTGGCCCTTGCTCTTCCTCAGCGTCCTGATGTTCTTCCTGCTCCTCCCTCCACTCCTTACTCTCGGGGTTGCCCCCCCACCCCACCCCTTTATGGGGCAAAGTTATGGAGCATGCAGCAAACAACAATGAATTTTGAAGACTCTCTCAGGGCTATATTACTGAACACTTCCAGACCTATCCAGGCTGTGGAACCTCTGTTTCAAGAAGCAAAATGTTTGCTTTATCAGAGCACTGGTAGAGGCAAGGCTATGTGGGTCCAATCAATTATCTCCTCCAATTGGGTTAAGCTTGCTATCCTAAAGAAGCACAGAGATCAGCCTTTCTGCTTTGCTGCCTCCATGGGGAAAGTGATGAATTTGCTTCGCTTAGCGAAGAGACCATCAGTCTCATGCTTGATGCAGCAATGCCCTGCAAATTGACTGATGCTGCTACTGTCACCTGGTGCAGCCTGGAACGAGCCAGAGATGTCGAAGTTCAGGGCTCTGATTGTAGCGCTCCTGTGCGTCTCTGATGAGGCTCCTGAAAGGTGTCACGAGCCACGTGCTCAGGGGATACCCCTTGTCCCTAAGCAGCCAGCCTGACACACTATGGTCTGGGTGGAAGAGAGGCGGGATTGAGGACTGACCCAGGATAAAGGTATCATGACAATTGCCAGGAAACTGGGCACAGTCCTGCATGATGTGATTCCTGTAGTCGCACACCAGCTGCATGTTGAGTGAGTGGAAGCCCTTCCTGTTCATCTATACTCCGTGTTCTTGATATGGAGCATGGAAGGCTATGTGGGTCCAATCAATTATCTCCTCCAATTGGGTTAAGCTTGCTATCCTAAAGAAGCACAGAGATCGGTCTTTCTGCTTTGCTGCCTCCATGGGGAAAGTGATGACCATGAGTCTCATGCTTGATGCAGCAATGCCCTGCAAATTGACTGATGCTGCTACTGTCACCTGGTGCAGCCTGCAACGAGCCAGAGATGTAGAAATTCAAGGGCCACAGTAGCCTTCAGAACCACAGGCAATAAAGTGTGTGACTTGGTGCTGGGCTGCAGTTGGTGCTGTAACAGGTGACATGGCTCTGGCACAGCCTCTCTGGTGAAGCGGAGCCGCCGCTCACACTGCTCCTCCGTTAACTGGAGGTAAGATGTTCTCACCCTCGCTGTACACTCGCCCTCCCCTCTTACGCCCTCTTCTCCGAGCAGTTGCAAGACTCTGCACACTGACTCGCTGCTGTTCCTCCTCCTCATCCTCTAACCCTAATGGCAGACCGAGCAGTACACCCATGGTGGCAGAGTAACCCAACGCACAAGCCCCCATGGAACATACTGCCCTGCAGCTCCAAAAATAACTCTCCACAATTTTTGAACTCAGCTGGAGCAGCCAATACAGCCATAAATAGACCTAAAAGTTCGCAAGCAGTCTAAAACAACTAACCTGAATGTGACTGAAGATCCCTTTAAATAACACAATGCTGACTATATAGGCGTTAGGACGCTGAAAATCGCGGCCGACAAAGCAGTAAGACAGTGCTCCGGGCTTTGTCAGGATTGAGGCTTCTCCTAGTTGCAGGGCATCGTCCATTGCACACATATAGCCTTGCGTGCTCCAACACAAGACCCTGGCATATTTGTGATTAGGAAGGGCTTCCACTCGCTGAACGTGCAATTGGTGTGCGGTGACGTACGGTGCATCAGGCAGACCTGTGCCAGGTATCCCGGCAGTTGTCATGAAGTCTTCATCCTGTGCCAGTCCTCAATTCCCCCCCCCCACCCCACCCCCCCTTTCACCCAGACCATCGGGTCAGAGGCTGGCTGTCTGGGTCAAAACTGCCCTCAAACTCTCTCCTGCAAAAATCTGGCCCCAGATAAATGACATGTTTTACAGTACATTTAATGTACAGAGCATTCAAGACGAAAAGATTTGGGAGATTGCGGCCCGGAATTTGCGGTCCGGATGACGGCGAACTGACGGCGTTTGCCGTCATTCCGCCTTCGAAACTGACCGCAACTTCGGGAATTGCCGCAAGCGCATGCGGAAATCCTGAAGTTGCGGTCTGCCATTCACTGCTCCGACACTGGCTGCGCTGTGCCCCCCGCTGCCCCCTCCCCGCCCACAGAGCCGGCAATCAGTGAAATCACTCAAATCAGGGAAACTGACGAAAACTTCGGCTCTTCCGCAGTAATTACGCTGTTAAATTCCCCACTAAAAATTAGACGTAAGGGGATTAGTTGTAACTGGGGTTTTAACAGCATATTGACTGCTAAATAAATGTTATGGCCCTGAAAAACTAATTTAAAATTTGTGCAGTGTGTAATTTATCCATTTTAGTAAAAAATGAATTAAAAAATAAACTTAAAAACATTTAAAAACTTTTTTTTGAAGTTTGTTCATCTCTATTTCAGGTTTGCCTTTTCCCCACGTGAGAGCCCCAATCTTTGTTTTGCTCTCTCGAACATTTTTAAAAAGTTAGAATTTTAAGAGCTTGCCCACTTCCTTGTTCGCTGTCTGTGAGAATTCTGCGTTTTGATTTGGCTGCTTAGACAGCTTGTTGACGTCACAGCAGCTCGCGCAAGGGGATCCCCACTAAACTCCATTAATGTGAATTGAACGCCGGAAAATCCGAACGCCTTTGCTTGGCCGCTGACCGCAAACTCCGGGTCAACAAGTTGGAACAGGGTCTGTATTTAAATGTAATGGCTGAGTTAGAGATTCAGTACAATAGGAATGAATGGGGTGCGCTTTGGTGCCATGGTGTTCTATGCTTAGATGAGGTATATGTTTATCCGGGCTGCTGGGTGGACACCCTATGGAAAATTTAATTCTGCTACTTACAATGTGGAAATGGATGTCACCTTCAGCGTATGAATCGGTCGGGTTTTTTTTCTGGCTTTGAGAAAATGATCCCCTTTAGATGAGGGATTATTTTTAGGGGATGGAAGTAGGAGAACGAATTTGCTGCTGCCTCTCCTGTCCATTTCTGTCCCTACAATATTCAGCTCAGAGCCCGGAGGGGAAGTAGCTTTCCCCCATTCACTTACATTAGCCTTTTTGTCTGCGAATCGCCTGAGAAAATCTGAAGGAATTAAAGAGGCTAAGCAAAAAAAAAAGGAAAGAAAATAGTGTTGGACGCACACAAGCGCTGTGCGAATCTGATGTCCGCTCGCCGTGCTGTGTCTGAACAAGGTAAAGCCATACAGACAAAGGACAGTTAGCCTCCCAGTGGCTTCAGTTTTCCATTAAGCACGTATTGGGGTAAGTGACTCGGGTGTGGGAACGGCATGCCAGACTGCAGCAAGTGCCAGCGTCTGATTGATGACAGATATTAAACCCTCCACTTGGCTTGCTGCAAACATGTTGCTTATTTCTTGATGGCAGATGGGAAAGTGGTGCGAGATCAGGTAATGTGTCACACAAGGTTCAAAGACATAAAGCCAAACTCATTGGAATGGTAATGACAGCGTCTGTGCAGGATTTCAATTGCAAATGAATGTGCTAATGCTTCCTAGAGGTATGTCTCTATTTGTGCCACCCTGATTGCCCTTGGCATAAATCGTCTCCGCAGTTATCTGCAACAAGCACCATCAGTTTCAGCCGTGCCTTGTCTCCTTTCTCCCCATTGCCTTTAGCAGTTGCTCTGAGCCTGTCACTTTCTAACATTGTTTTTGAAGATGTTAAGTTGAGATCTTTGTACTATTAGGCTGAGAAGTGACCTGTCCTGGATCGGATTGATACCTTTTCTTTGATTGTACCTGGAACTAGATGACAGATTGACATCTAGTGTCCCTCTTTTGATTCTGTATGTTATGAAGTGTGCCTGGAATAGTGACGCGGGCAGAGTGAGGCCCAGATGGCAGAGTGTTTTATAACCACCCTCCTAAAAATACCAAGAAAAGAATTACTGCACAATTAAAACACTGGTTAAAACAGGAGACTTGGGGGCGGAGATTGGTTCTGGCCCATTCTCGGGTCCATAACTGACGATGTTCGTGGAATGCGCGCCCCCCAACCGGGAGGCCTGAAATTGGGCTTCGGGCCTCATTTCAATCATTTAGGCAAGCTGCTGTCACCTGCCGTGCTTCCAGATGAAGCTCGCCTACTTGAAGCAGATGAATTTTGGGTGGCTTGCCTTGCCGACCACGGCCCTCAGGTAAGTCCCGGAAGGGGGCTGTGGGGGTGAGAGGTCAGCGGGAAGGCAGCCGATCACGAGTCGACAGCGGCCTTCAGGAGTGCTGCGCAGCTGGGAGGAGCGCTCCTGCTCCTCCTGGCACCACGTCAACGTTAAAGGAAAAAAACGTACCTGCCTCATTGGTGGCATTCCGTTGCGAGGCCGCTCCCCACGCCCGGTAAAACCTGAGTGGTGCACCCACTCCTCTCAGGGAAGGCAAATTTCTCGGAGGAGATCTGAAATAGGTGCAAGGCCCCTCATTAACCTATACAAGGGCCTAACGCTTTCGGCGGCCAATATGGCATTGGACGTTTTTCAGGCGTCCTTGGGACTCAGGACATTGGTCATTTTGCTCCTGTTGTAGGTCCTGAAAACTGGCGCAACGATGACCAATTTCTACCCCTTGTGTTTCTGATTTTGTATAATGTTTTCTGTTCATACATTTGGCAATCTCATGGTGAACACCAATAAAAGATAATACCAGAATGGCACTCTTGAAATGCTGACATGTTTTTCTCCTTCTAATTGTCTTTTTTTCCTCGGTTTCTTTCTATCTTCCCCCCTCTCTCTCTATTTCTCTCTCTGTCCCATTATCTTCCGGACAATATCGCTGACAATAAATTAAAACTATGTAGTAGCAATATCATAAATATAGTGAGAAGATTGCCTATGTTTTCTATAGTCTGGCAAAACTGCTAACGCGTAACGAACAAGGAAATCTTTCCCCGACAAGTCCAAATGTGTTTTGACAAACTCTTTCAAACGTGATCTGTTTTAGGTAGTTACGACTTAGGAATGTAGGAACATAGGAACAGGAGTGCGCCATTCAGCCTGCTCGAGCCTCTTCCGCCGCCATTCAATGAGATCATGACTGATCCGAATCTTAACTCCATCCACTTGCCTTGGCTCCATGTCCTTTTATACCCTTGTCCAGCAAAAATCTATCGTTCCCAGAGTTAAAATTATTAATTGATCTAGCATCTACTGTTTTTTTTTGTGGGGAGAGCTCAGCACTTCTACCATCCTTTGCATGAAGAAGTGTGTCCTAACTTCTCTCCTGAATGACCTGGCTCTGATTTTAAGGTTATGTCCCCTTGTCCTAGACTCCCCCCATCAGCGGAAAAAGTTTCTCTCTATCTACCCTATCAATTCCTTTCAAAATCCTAAAAGCCTCAATCAAATCAACCCTTAACCTTCTATATTCCAGGAAATACAAGCCTAGTTTATGAAATGTCTCCTTATAATCTAACCCTTGGAGTTCTGGTAATATTCCGGTGAATCTGCATTGCACTCCTTCCTAGGCCAATATACCCTTCCTAATTTGCGGTGCCCAGAACTGTGCACAGTATTCCAGATGTGGTCCAAAACCTCCTCTCTTTTGTATTCTAGCCCTCTAGTTAGAAAGGCTAACATTCTATTAGTCTTTTTGATGTATTTTTCTACCTGACTACAACATTTTAGTGATCTGTGTGCATGGACCTAGAAATTCATGGTTGCCACGAGAGTTGCTGGTGTCACCGCGGCCTTGGGTTAACGGCCACTGAAAATGGTCGTGGCAGTAAGAGAGAAAAATTCTCACTGGAGACTAGGTTTTAAGCCCAGTGCTAACTCACTGTGTAACGCCCTCCTGGTGGTGTTAGTGCCAGCATCAGAGGCGAAGTTGACGTCCAGAAGCAGCGTTCCAGCTTCCAACAGCCTCTGGAAGCGAGGCAATAGAGTTTGCTCGGCATTGTGGGACATTTAAAGGGCAATGCATTAAAAGGGCAATGCCTTCTGAACTGATAAAAAATAAAAATGAAGTAAGAAAATGCGGCTTTCATGCAGCCCTTACTGCTTTTTAAAAAAAAATTAAAAAGAATTCCCAAATAGGAGTCTCCAGCTCTTAAAGCTGAACTCCCTTCCGCACCTAAAATAATGGGAAAAGTGCTTCAGCACGAACACAAATGGCTCAGCAAGCCAGGGAAGGGGCACCCAGGGTCTCGCACACAGCACTCCAGCTTTGTGCAGGGGGTCAACACTGCAAGAGAGGTCCTTTACCCTCAGGGGCCAGGAGGCCCTCCAGAAAGAAGGATGTGACACCACATCACCCAGGTCGTCACTGCTAGCAGTGTTGTCCCAACCACCTGGCTCCAGCGCCCAAAGAAGCTTCATGACCTCAGACCACTGGTCAAGGTCAGTGAATGCATCTTCAAAAGCCGTCGCCTAACAACTGCACCACTAGCCTCACACACTGCTCAATGCACGACTCTCCCCCGCCCCCATCCCCAATCACTCCCCTACTAGCAATCTGTACCAATCACGAGGTTCAACCCAGTTGTTGACCAATAATAGTGAGAAGAGAGTGAAGAAGAAGAAGAAGAAACACCGTCACTTGATTTCAGACTCTCAGCCACCAGCTCCTCAAGGTCGACCACCAAGGCGACTTGCAGTGTTCCCCACTGAAAGCCAGCAGACTTCCACCAGCCATGTTGCAGCCATTGGGGTACCACTGAGTGACATCAGTAGGATAGGAAAAGGCACACACAAGACAGTCACTAAGAGAACAGATAAGGGTGATGAGTTGATTTCTTGATGGTCATATTGGATGGATAGATGTATAAAGTTGGATTGGAAAGTTTGCTTTGTGGTGGCTTTTATTTCGGCATTGTGGCTAACAGGACGCTGTGATGGTCAGTAACAGAGGGAAGGTAAGGTGTGGGATTAATGTTGAAAGGGGGATGTGGTCACTGGTACCGCAGGCGGATCATTCCATCCTGGATATCCTAGCCAGAAAGGGGCTGTCTGGGTGGCATCCTTCCTTCTGCTTCCTCTTCTTTGGCTTCTTCCTCTTCGGCTTCTTCCTCTTCTGTTTCTTTCTCTTCTGTTTCTTCGTCTTCTGCGTCTTCCTCTTCTGTGCCTTCCTCTTCTCTCTGCGAGCGAATGCTGTAAATCTGAAATGACAGCATAACATGTTGGAAATGCATAGCAGGTCAGGCAGCGTCTCGACCTGTGACGTGAACTCTGTTTCTCTCTGTACGGATGTTGCCTGACCTGCTGATTATTTGTAGCATTTTCTGTCTTCTCAGAGGCCTTCCTTTACCATCTGAGGCCTTGAAAGCATCCAGCAGCACTCTCTACTTAACATTTATTGCAGCAAGCCACTACTTCAATAAAATAAAAAAAGCTAATCCAAAAGCTTAAATGCAAACTTACCTGAAAGATGTATGTATCCCTTTAAGAGGTGCTGACAGTGCCTCTGTCAGTTGGTTGAATGCTGTGGTTTCATGGCGAGCTTAGGAGCCAGTGTTGAACTCAGCGCTAGGGTGGAAGTTTGTTGAGGTAACATTAAGTCAGTGTTGCACGCTGACTGACATCACCTCTCCCTCATTTAAATCTGCAGGGCCATCGATCTTACCGGCAGTGCTGCCGGGCCTCGGATGATGGAGGACTCCACGGGACCTGCCACCAGCTGGCGAAAGAGCAGTCGCTCCATCTTTTCGCTATTTTTTGCTGGTAACGGGTGGCGCAAAGCCCCCGAATTTTAAGACCTTTGACTGAGATCAATCCTTTTTTGGTCGAAATGATGTACCTCACACTTACCTGTGTAGAAATCTATCTGCTACAGTTGTGCCCACTTACTTAATCTATCAACGTCTCTTTGTAGTTTTATGTTCCCGTCTATTATACACTATTTACTATACCAGCAATCTTTGTTTCATCGGCAAACTTGATAGATGGATCCCTATTGTGTTATCTAAGTCATTAATAAATATAGTGAATAGTTGAGGCTCCAGCACAGATCACAGACACCACTAGTCACTTCCTTCCAATTCAAGCATATACCCATTATCCCTATTCTCTGTCTTCTACCGCTTAACCTATCCCCTAATGAGGTCAATAATTTGTAACAATTCTACGAACAATAGTTTTAACTAACAGTCTCTTCTGTGGAACGTTATCGAATGTTTTCTGGAAGTCCACATAAACTACATCCATAGACATTCCCCTGACTATGACTTGAGACTGCCACGAAAAATTCAATTAGGTGTGCCAGACGTGAACTCCCCTTTACAAATCGCACAACGTTCCACATTCCACACTCCCCAGTGTACAGCCCACATTCCACATCATCTATTCCACATTCCCCAGTGTACAGTCCACATTCCACATCATCTATTCCACATTCCCCAGTGTACAGTCCACATTCCACATCATCTATTCCACATTCCCCAGTGTACAGTCCACATTCCACATCATCTATTCCACATTCCCCAGTGTACAGTCCACATTCCACATCATCTATTCCACATTCCCCAGTGTACAGTCCACATTCCACATCATCTATTCCACATTCCCCAGTGTACAGTCCACATTCCACATCATCTATTCCACATTCCCAGTGTACAGTCCACATTCCACATCATCTATTCCACATTCCCCAGTGTACAGTCCACATTCCACATCATCTATTCCACATTCCCCAGTGTACAGTCCACATTCCACATCATCTATTCCACATTCCCCAGTGTACAGTCCACATTCCACATCATCTATTCCACATTCCCCAGTGTACAGTCCACATTCCACATCATCTATTCCACATTCCCCAGTGTACAGTCCACATTCCACATCATCTATTCCACATTCCCCAGTGTACAGTCCACATTCCACATCATCTATTCCACATTCCCCAGTGTACAGTCCACATTCCACATCATCTATTCCACATTCCCAGTTTACAGCCACATTCCACATCATCTATTCCACATTCCCCAGTGTACAGTCCACATTCCACATCATCTATTCCACATTCCCCAGTGTACAGGTCCACATTCCACATCATCTATTCCACATTCCCCAGTGTACAGTCCACATTCCACATCATCTATTCCACATTCCCCAGTGTACGGTCCACATTCCACATCATCTATTCCACATTCCCAGGTGTACAGGTCCACATTCCACATCATCTATTCCACATTCCCCAGTGTACAGTCCACATTCCACATCATCTATTCCACATTCCCCAGTGTACAGTCCACATTCCACATCATCTATTCCACATTCCCCAGTGTACAGTCCACATTCCACATCATCTATTCCACATTCCCCAGTGTACAGTCCACATTCCACATCATCTATTCCACATTCCCCAGTGTACAGTCCACATTCCACATCATCTATTCCACATTCCCCAGTGTACAGCCCACATTCCACATCATCTATTCCACATTCCCCAGTGTACAGTCCACATTCCACATCATCTATTCCACATTCCCCAGTGTACAGTCCACATTCCACATCATCTATTCCACATTCCCCAGTGTACAGTCCACATTCACATCATCTATTCCACATTCCCCAGTGTACAGTCCACATTCCACATCATCTATTCCACATTCCCCAGTGTACAGTCCACATTCCAGATCATCTATTCCACATTCCCAGTGTACAGTCCACATTCCACATCATCTATTCCACATTCCCCAGTGTACGGTCCACATTCCACAACATCTATTCCAGATTACCCAGAGTACAGTCCACATTCCACATCATCTATTCCACATTCCCCAGTGTACAGCCCTCATTCCACCTCATCTATTCCACATTCCCCAGTGTACGGTCCACATTCCACATCATCTATTCCACATTCCCCAGTGTACAGTCCACATTCCACATCATCTATTCCACATTCCCAGTGTACAGCCCACATTCCACATCATCTATTCACATTCCCCAGTGAACAGTTCACATTCCACATCATCTATTCCACATTCCCCAGTGTACAGCCTCATTCCACATCATCTATTCCACATTCCCCAGTGTACAGTCCACATTCCACATCATCTATTCCACATTCCCCAGTGTACAGTCCACATTCCACATCATCTATTCCACATTCCCCAGTGTACAGCCCACATTCCACATCATCTATTCCACATTCCCCAGTGTACAGTCCACATTCCACATCATCTATTCCACATTCCCCAGTGTACAGCCCACATTCCACATCATCTATTCCACATTCCCCAGTGTACAGTCCACATTCCACATCATCTATTCCACATTCCCCAGTGTACAGCCCACATTCCACCTCATCTATTCCACATTCCCCAGTGTACAGTCCACATTCCACATCATCTATTCCACATTCCCCAGTGTACAGTCCACATTCCACATCATCTATTCCACATTCCCAGTGTACAGCCCACATTCCACATCATCTATTCCACATTCCCCAGTGTACAGCCCACATTCCACATCATCTATTCCACATTCCCCAGTGTACAGTCCACATTCCACATCATCTATTCCACATTCCCCAGTGTACAGTCCACATTCCACATCATCTATTCCACATTCCCCAGTGTACAGTCCACATTCCACATCATCTATTCCACATTCCCCAGTGTACAGTCCACATTCCACATCATCTATTCCACATTCCCCAGTGTACAGTCCACATTCCACATCATCTATTCCACATTCCCCAGTGTACAGTCCACATTCCACATCATCTATTCCACATTCCCCAGTGTACGGTCCACATTCCACATCATCTATTCCACATTCCCCAGTGTACAGTCCACATTCCACATCATCTATTCCACATTCCCCAGTGTACGGTCCACATTCCACATCATCTATTCCACATTCCCAGTGTACAGCCACATTCCACATCATCTATTCCACATTCCCCAGTGTACGGTCCACATTCCACATCATCTATTCCACATTCCCCAGTGTACAGTCCACATTCCACATCATCTATTCCACATTCCCCAGTGTACAGTCCACATTCCACATCATCTATTCCACATTCCTCAGTGTACAGCTCACATTCCACATCATCTATTCCACATTCCCCAGTGTACAGTCCACATTCCACGTAATATATTCCACATTCCCCAATGTACAGCCCGCATTCCACATCATCTATTCCACATTCCCCAGTGTACAGTCCACATTCCACGTAATATATTCCACATTCCCCAATGTGCAGCCCGCATTCCACATCATCTATTCCACATTCCCCAGTGTACAGTCCACATTCCACGTCATCTATTCCACATTCACCAGTGTACGGTCCACATCCAACATCAACTATTCCCACATTCCCCAGAGGATGGCCCACATTCCACATTATATTTTCCACATTCCTCAGTGTACGGTCCACATTCCACTTCATCTATTCCACATTCCTCAGTGTACGGTCCACCTTCCACTTCATCTATTCCACATTCCCCAGTGTACAGCCCACATTCCACGTCATCTATTCCACATTCCCCAGTGTACAGTCCACATTCCACATCATCTATTCCACATTCCCCAGTGTACAGTCCACATTCCACATCATCTATTCCACATTCCACAGTGTACAGTCCAACTTCCACATCATCTATTCCACATTCCCCAGTGTACAGTCCACATTCCACGTCATCTATACAACATTCCCCAGTGTACAGTCCACATTCCACATCAACTATTCCACATTCCCCAGTGTACAGTCCACATTCCACATCATCTATTCCACATTCCCCAGTGTACAGTCCACATTCCACTTCATCTATTCCACATTCCCCAGTGTACAGCCCACATTCTACATCATCTATTCCACATTCCCCAGTGTACAGCCCACATTCCACATCATCTATTCCACATTCCCCAGTGTACAGTCCACATTCCACATCATCTATTCCACATTCCCCAGTGTACAGCCCACATTCCACATCATCTATTCCACATTCCCCAGTGTACAGTCCACATTCCACATCATCTATTCCACATTCCCCAGTGTACAGTCCACATTCCACATCATCTATTCCACATTCCCCAGTGTACAGTCCACATTCCACATCATCTATTCCACATTCCCCAGTGTACAGTCCACATTCCACATCATCTATTCCACATTCCCCAGTGTACAGTCCACATTCCACATCATCTATTCCACATTCCCCAGTGTACAGTCCACATTCCACATCATCTATTCCACATTCCCCAGTGTACAGTCCACATTCCACATCATCTATTCCACATTCCCCAGTGTACAGTCCACATTCCACATCATCTGTTCCACATTCCCCAGTGTACAGTCCACATTCCACATCATCTATTCCACATTCCCCAGTGTACAGTCCACATTCCACATCATCTATTCCACATTCCCAGTGTACAGTCCACATTCCACATCATCTATTCCACATTCCCAGTGTACAGTCCACATTCCACATCATCTATTCCACATTCCCCAGTGTACAGCCCACATTCCACATCATCTATTCCACATTCCCCAGTGTACAGTCCACATTCCACATCATCTATTCCACATTCCCCAGTGTACTGTCCACATTCCACATCATCTATTCCAAATTCCCAGTGTACAGTCCACATTCCACATCATCTATTCCACATTCCCCAGTGTACAGCCCACATTCCACATCATCTATTCCAAATTCCCAAGTGTACAGTCCACATTCCACATCATCTATTCCACATTCCCCAGTGTACAGTCCACATTCCACGTCATTTATTCCACATTCCCCACTGTACAGTCCACATTCCACATCATCTGTTCCACATTCCCTGTTTTCTGCCCACGTTACAAATCATTTATTCCACATTCCCCAGTGTACGGTCCACATTCCACATCATCAACTCCACATTCCTCAGTGTACAGTCCACATTCCACGTAATATATTCCACATTCCCCAATGTACAGCCCGCATTCCACATCATCTATTCCACATTCCCCAGTGTACAGTCCACATTCCACATCATCTATTCCACATTCCCCAGTGTACAGTCCATATTCCACATCATCTATTCCACATTCCCCAGTGTACAGTCCACATTCCACATCATCTATTCCACATTCCCCAGTGTACAGTCCACATTCCACATCATCTATTCCACATTCCCCAGTGTACAGTCCACATTCCACATCATCTATTCCACATTCCCCAGTGTACAGTCCACATTCCACATCATCTATTCCACATTCCCCAGTGTACAGTCCACATTCCACATCATCTATTCCACATTCCCCAGTGTACAGCCCACATTCCACATCATCTATTCCACATTCCCCAGTGTACAGTCCACATTCCACATCATCTATTCCACATTCCCCAGTGTACAGTCCACATTCCACATCATCTATTCCACATTCCCCAGTGTACAGTCCACATTCCACATCATCTATTCCACATTCCCCAGTGTACAGTCCACATTCCACATCATCTATTCCACATTCCCCAGTGTACAGTCCACATTCCACATCATCTATTCCACATTCCCCAGTGTACAGTCCACATTCCACATCTTCTATTCCACATTCCCCAGAGTATAGTCCACATTCCACGTCATCTATTCCACATTCCCCAGTGTACGGTCCACATTCCACATCTTCTATTCCACATTCCCCAGTGTACAGCCCACATTCCACATCATCTTTTCCACATTCCCCAATGTACGGTCCACATTCCACATCTTCTATTGCACATTCCCCAGTGTACAGTCCAAATTCCACATCATCTTTTCCACATTCCCCAGTGTACAGTCCACATTCCACATCTTCTATTCCACATTCCCCAGAGTATAGTCCACATTCCACGTCATCTATTCCACATTCCCCAGTGTACAGTCCACATTCCACATCATCTATTCCACATTCCCCAGTGTACTGTCCACATTCCAGATCTTCTATTCCACAATCCCCAGTGTACAGTCCACATTCTACATCATCTATTCCACATTCCCATGTATACAGTCCACATTCCACATCATCTCTTCCACATTCCCCATTGTACAGTCCACATTCCACATCATCTATTCCACATTCCCCAGTGTACAGTCCACATTCCACATCATCTATTCCACATTCCCCAGTGTACAGTCCACATTCCACATCATCTATTCCACATTCCCAGTGTACAGTCCACATTCCACATCATCTATTCCACATTCCCCAGTGTACAGGTCCACATTCCACATCATCTATTCCACATTCCCCAGTGTACGGTCCACATTCCACATCATCTATTCCACATTCCCCAGTGTACAGTCCACATTCCACATCATCTATTCCACATTCCCCAGTGTACAGTCCACATTCCACATCATCTATTCCACATTCCCCAGTGTACAGTCCACATTCCACATCATCTATTCCACATTCCCCAGTGTACAGTCCACATTCCACATCATCTATTCCACATTCCCAGTGTACAGTCCACATTCCACATCATCTATTCCACATTCCCAGTGTACAGCCCACATTCCACATCATCTATTCCACATTCCCCAGTGTACAGTCCACATTCCACATCATCTATTCCACATTCCCCAGTGTACAGCCCACATTCCACATCATCTATTCCACATTCCCCAGTGTACAGTCCACATTCCACATCATCTATTCCACATTCCCCAGTGTACAGCCCACATTCCACATCATCTATTCCACATTCCCCAGTGTACAGTCCACATTCCACATCATCTATTCCACATTCCCCAGTGTACAGTCCACATTCCACATCATCTATTCCACATTCCCCAGTGTACAGTCCACATTCCACATCATCTATTCCACATTCCCCAGTGTACAGTCCACATTCCACATCATCTATTCCACATTCCCCAGTGTACAGTCCACATTCCACATCATCTATTCCACATTCCCCAGTGTACAGTCCACATTCCACATCATCTATTCCACATTCCCCAGTGTACAGCCCACATTCCACATCATCTATTCCACATTCCCCAGTGTACAGTCCACATTCCACATCATCTATTCCACATTCCCCAGTGTACAGTCCACATTCCACATCATCTATTCCACATTCCCCAGTGTACAGTCCACATTCCACATCATCTATTCCACATTCCCCAGTGTACAGTCCACATTCCACATCATCTATTCCACATTCCCCAGTGTACAGTCCACATTCCACATCATCTATTCCACATTCCCCAGTGTACAGTCCACATTCCACATCATCTATTCCACATTCCCCAGTGTACAGTCCACATTCCACATCATCTATTCCACATTCCCCAGTGTACAGTCCACATTCCACATCATCTATTCCACATTCCCCAGTGTACAGTCCACATTCCACATCATCTATTCCACATTCCCCAGTGTACAGTCCACATTCCACATCATCTATTCCACATTCCCCAGTGTACAGTCCACATTCCACATCATCTATTCCACATTCCCCAGTGTACAGTCCACATTCCACATCATCTATTCCACATTCCCCAGTGTACAGTCCACATTCCACATCATCTATTCCACATTCCCCAGTGTACAGCCCACATTCCACATCATCTATTCCACATTCCCCAGTGTACAGTCCACATTCCACATCATCTATTCCACATTCCCCAGTGTACGGTCCACATTCCACATCATCTATTCCACATTCCCCAGTGTACAGTCCACATTCCACATCATCTATTCCACATTCCCCAGTGTACAGTCCACATTCCACATCATCTATTCCACATTCCCCAGTGTACAGTCCACATTCCACATCATCTATTCCACATTCCCCAGTGTACAGTCCACATTCCACATCATCTATTCCACATTCCCCAGTGTACAGCCACATTCCACATCATCTATTCCACATTCCCCAGTGTACAGCCCACATTCCACATCATCTATTCCACATTCCCCAGTGTACAGCCACATTCCACATCATCTATTCCACATTCCCCAGTGTACAGTCCACATTCCACATCATCTATTCCACATTCCCCAGTGTACAGTCCACATTCCACATCATCTATTCCACATTCCCCAGTGTACAGTCCACATTCCACATCATCTATTCCACATTCCCCAGTGTACAGTCCACATTCCACATCATATTTTCCACATTCCCCAGTGTACAGTCCACATTCCACATCATCTATTCCACATTCCCCAGTGTACAGTCTACATTCCACATCATCTATTCCACATTCCCCAGTGTACAGTCCACATTCCACATCAAATTTTCCACATTCCCCAGTGTACAGTCCACATTCCACATCAACTATTCCACATTCCCCAGTGTACAGTCCACATTCCACATCATCTATTCCACATTCCCCAGTGTACGGTCCACATTCCACATCATCTATTCCACACTCCCCAGAGTTCAGTCCACATTCCACATCATCTATTCCACATTCCCCAGTGTACAGCCCAACTTCCACTTCATCTATTCCACATTCCCCAGTGTACAGTCCACATTCCACGTCATCCATTCCACATTCCGAGGAGTAATGTCCACATTCCACATAATCTATTTCACATTCCCCAGTGTACAGTCCACATTCCACATCATCTATTCCACATTCCCCAGGGTACAGTCCACATTCCACTTCAGCTATTCCACATTCCCCAGTGTACAGTCCACATTCCACATCATCTATTCCACATTCCCCAATGTACAGTCCACATTCCGCATCATTTTTTCCACATTCCCCAGTGTACAGCCCACATTCCACATCATCTATTCCACACTCCCCAGAGAGCAGTCCACATTCCACATCATCTATTCCACATTCCCCAGTGTACGGTCCACATTCCACATCATCTATTCCACATTCCCCAGTGTACAGTCCACATTCCACATCATCTATTCCACATTCCCCAGTGTACAGTCCACATTCCACATCATCTATTCCACATTCCCTAGTGTACAGTCCACATTCCACATCATCTATTCCACATTCGCCAGTGCACAGCCCACATTCCACATCATCTATTCCACATTCCCCAGTGTACAGTCCACATTCCACATTATCTGTTCCACATTCCCCAGTGTACAGTCCACATTCCACATCATCTATTCCACATTCCCCAGTGTACAGTCCACATTCCACATCATCTATTCCACATTCCCCAGTGTACAGTCCACATTCCACATCATCTATTCCACATTCCCCAGTGTACAGCCCACATTCCACATCATCTATTCCACATTCCCCAGTGTACAGCCCACATTCCACATCATCTATTCCACATTCCCCAGTGTACAGCCCACATTCCACATCATCTATTCCACATTCCCCAGTGTACAGCCCACATTCCACATCATCTATTCCACATTCCCCAGTGTACAGCCCACATTCCACATCATCTATTCCACATTCCCCAGTGTACGGTCCACATTCCACATCATCTATTCCACATTCCCCAGTGTACAGTCCACATTCCACATCATCTATTCCACATTCCCCAGTGTACAGTCCACATTCCACATCATCTATTCCACATTCCCCAGTGTACAGTCCACATTCCACATCATCTATTCCACATTCCCCAGTGTACAGTCCACATTCCACATCATCTATTCCACATTCCCCAGTGTACAGTCCACATTCCACATCATCTATTCCACATTCCCCAGTGTACAGTCCACATTCCACATCATCTATTCCACATTCCCCAGTGTACAGTCCACATTCCACATCATCTATTCCACATTCCCCAGTGTACAGTCCACATTCCACATCATCTATTCCACATTCCCCAGTGTACAGTCCACATTCCACATCATCTATTCCACATTCCCCAGTGTACAGTCCACATTCCACATCATCTATTCCACATTCCCCAGTGTACAGTCCACATTCCACATCATCTATTCCACATTCCCCAGTGTACAGTCCACATTCCACATCATCTATTCCACATTCCCCAGTGTACAGTCCACATTCCACATCATCTATTCCACATTCCCCAGTGTACAGTCCACATTCCACATCATCTATTCCACACTCCCCAGAGAGCAGTCCACATTCCACATCATCTATTCCACATTCCCCAGTGTACGGTCCACATTCCACATCATCTATTCCACATTCCCCAGTGTACAGCCCACATTCCACATCATCTATTCCACATTCCCCAGTGTACGGTCCACATTCCACATCCTGTATTCCACATTCCCCAGTGTACAGTCCACATTCCACATCATCTATTCCACATTCCCCTGTGTACAGACCCCATTCCACATGATCTATACCACATTCCCCAGTGTACGATCCACATTCCACTTCATCTATTCCACAGA
Organism: Squalus acanthias; assembly: GCA_030390025.1. Taxonomy (NCBI): domain Eukaryota; kingdom Metazoa; phylum Chordata; class Chondrichthyes; order Squaliformes; family Squalidae; genus Squalus; species Squalus acanthias. The sequence goes on along the minus strand of CM059436.1, from coordinate 9,432,971 downwards.
CCAGAGTTCAGTCCACGTTCCACATCATCTATTCCACAATCCCCAGTGTACAATCCACATTCCACATCATCTATTCCTCAGTCCCCAGTCTACAGCCCACTATCCACTTCATCTATTCCAGATTCCCCAGTGTGCAGCCCAGATACCACATCATCTATTGAACATTCCCCTGTGTACGGCTCACATTCCACTTCAGCTATTCCACATTCCCCAGTGTACAGCCCACATTCCACGTCATCTATTCCACATTCCCCAGTGTACAGTCCACATTCCACATCATCTATTCCACATTCCCCAGTGTACAGTCCACATTCCACATCATCTATTCCACATTCCCCAGTGTACAGTCCACATTCCACATCATCTATTCCACATTCCCCAGTGTACTGTCCACATTCCACATCATCTATTCCACATTCCCCAGTGTACAGTCCACATTCCACATAATCTATTCCACATTCCCCAGTGTACAGTCCACATTCCACATCATCTATTCCACATTCCCCAGTGTACAGTCCACATTCCACATCATCTATTCCACATTCCCCAGTGTACAGTCCACATTCCACATCATCTATTCCACATTCCCCAGTGTACAGCCCACATTCCACATCATCTATTCCACATTCCCCAGTGTACGGTCCACATTCCACATCATCTATTCCACATTCCCCAGTGTACAGTCCACATTCCACATCATCTATTCCACATTCCCCAGTGTACAGTCCACATTCCACATCATCTATTCCACATTCCCCAGTGTACAGTCCACATTCCACATCATCTATTCCACATTCCCCAGTGTACAGTCCACATTCCACATCATCTATTCCACATTCCCCAGTGTACAGTCCACATTCCACATCATCTATTCCACATTCCCCAGTGTACAGTCCACATTCCACATCATCTATTCCACATTCCCCAGTGTACAGTCCACATTCCACATCATCTATTCCACATTCCCCAGTGTACAGGCCACATTCCACATCATCTATTCCACATTCCCCAGTGTACAGTCCACATTCCACATCATCTATTCCACATTCCCCAGTGTACAGTCCACATTCCACATCATCTATTCCACATTCCCCAGTGTACAGTCCACATTCCACATCATCTATTCCACATTCCCCAGTGTACAGTCCACATTCCACATCATCTATTCCACATTCCCCAGTGTACAGTCCACATTCCACATCATCTATTCCACATTCCCCAGTGTACAGTCCACATTCCACATCATCTATTCCACATTCCCCAGTGTACAGTCCACATTCCACATCATCTATTCCACATTCCCCAGTGTACAGTCCACATTCCACATCATCTATTCCACATTCCCCAGTGTACAGTCCACATTCCACATCATCTATTCCACATTCCCCAGTGTACAGTCCACATTCCACATCATCTATTCCACATTCCCCAGTGTACAGTCCACATTCCACATCATCTATTCCACATTCCCAGTGTACAGTCCACATTCCACATCATCTATTCCACATTCCCCAGTGTACAGTCCACATTCCACATCATCTATTCCACATTCCCCAGTGTACAGTCCACATTCCACATCATCTATTCCACATTCCCCAGTGTACAGTCCACATTCCACATCATCTATTCCACATTCCCCAGTGTACAGTCCACATTCCACATCATCTATTCCACATTCCCCAGTGTACAGTCCACATTCCACATCATCTATTCCACATTCCCCAGTGTACAGTCCACATTCCACATCATCTATTCCACATTCCCCAGTGTACAGTCCACATTCCACATCATCTATTCCACATTCCCCAGTGTACAGTCCACATTCCACATCATCTATTCCACATTCCCCAGTGTACAGTCCACATTCCACATCATCTATTCCACATTCCCCAGTGTACAGTCCACATTCCACATCATCTATTCCACATTCCCCAGTGTACAGTCCACATTCCACATCATCTATTCCACATTCCCCAGTGTACAGTCCACATTCCACATCATCTATTCCACATTCCCCAGTGTACAGTCCACATTCCACATCATCTATTCCACATTCCCCAGTGTACAGTCCACATTCCACATCATCTATTCCACATTCCCCAGTGTACAGTCCACATTCCACATCATCTATTCCACATTCCCCAGTGTACAGTCCACATTCCACATCATCTATTCCACATTCCCCAGTGTACAGTCCACATTCCACATCATCTATTCCACATTCCCCAGTGTACAGTCCACATTCCACATCATCTATTCCACATTCCCCAGTGTACAGTCCACATTCCACATCATCTATTCCACATTCCCCAGTGTACAGTCCACATTCCACATCATCTATTCCACATTCCCCAGTGTACAGTCCACATTCCACATCATCTATTCCACATTCCCCAGTGTACAGTCCACATTCCACATCATCTATTCCACATTCCCCAGTGTACAGTCCACATTCCACATCATCTATTCCACATTCCCCAGTGTACAGTCCACATTCCACATCATCTATTCCACATTCCCCAGTGTACAGTCCACATTCCACATCATCTATTCCACATTCCCCAGTGTACAGTCCACATTCCACATCATCTATTCCACATTCCCCAGTGTACAGTCCACATTCCACATCATCTATTCCACATTCCCCAGTGTACAGTCCACATTCCACATCATCTATTCCACATTCCCCAGTGTACAGTCCACATTCCACATCATCTATTCCACATTCCCCAGTGTACAGTCCACATTCCACATCATCTATTCCACATTCCCCAGTGTACAGTCCACATTCCACATCATCTATTCCACATTCCCCAGTGTACAGTCCACATTCCACATCATCTATTCCACATTCCCCAGTGTACAGTCCACATTCCACATCATCTATTCCACATTCCCCAGTGTACAGTCCACATTCCACATCATCTATTCCACATTCCCCAGTGTACAGTCCACATTCCACATCATCTATTCCACATTCCCCAGTGTACAGTCCACATTCCACATCATCTATTCCACATTCCCCAGTGTACAGTCCACATTCCACATCATCTATTCCACATTCCCCAGTGTACAGTCCACATTCCACATCATCTATTCCACATTCCCCAGTGTACAGTCCACATTCCACATCATCTATTCCACATTCCCCAGTGTACAGTCCACATTCCACATCATCTATTCCACATTCCCCAGTGTACAGTCCACATTCCACATCATCTATTCCACATTCCCCAGTGTACAGTCCACATTCCACATCATCTATTCCACATTCCCAGTGTACAGTCCACATTCCACATCATCTATTCCACATTCCCCAGTGTACAGTCCACATTCCACATCATCTATTCCACATTCCCCAGTGTACAGTCCACATTCCACATCATCTATTCCACATTCCCCAGTGTACAGTCCACATTCCACATCATCTATTCACATTCCCCAGTGTACAGCTCACATTCCACATCATCTATTCCACATTCCCCAGTGTACAGCCCACATTCCACATCATCTATTCCACATTCCCCAGTGTACAGTCCACATTCCACATCATCTATTCCACATTCCCCAGTGTACAGTCCACATTCCACATCATCTATTCCACATTCCCCAGTGTACAGTCCACATTCCACATCATCTATTCCACATTCCCCAGTGTACTGTCAACATTCCACATCATCTATTCCACATTCCCAGTGTACAGGTCCACATTCACATCATCTATTCCACATTCCCCAGTGTACAGTCCACATTCCACATCATCTATTCCACATTCCCCAGTGTACAGTCCACATTCCACATCATCTATTCCACATTCCCCAGTGTACAGTCCACATTCCACATCATCTATTCCACATTCCCCAGTGTACAGTCCACATTCCACATCATCTATTCCACATTCCCCAGTGTACAGTCCACATTCCACATCATCTATTCCACATTCCCCAGTGTACAGTCCACATTCCACATCATCTATTCCACATTCCCCAGTGTACAGTCCACATTCCACATCATCTATTCCACATTCCCCAGTGTACAGTCCACATTCCACATCATCTATTCCACATTCCCCAGTGTACAGTCCACATTCCACATCATCTATTCCACATTCCCCAGTGTACAGTCCACATTCCACATCATCTATTCCACATTCCCCAGTGTACAGTCCACATTCCACATCATCTATTCCACATTCCCCAGTGTACAGTCCACATTCCACATCATCTATTCCACATTCCCCAGTGTACAGTCCACATTCCACATCATCTATTCCACATTCCCCAGTGTACAGTCCACATTCCACATCATCTATTCCACATTCCCCAGTGTACAGTCCACATTCCACATCATCTATTCCACATTCCCCAGTGTACAGTCCACATTCCACATCATCTATTCCACATTCCCCAGTGTACAGTCCACATTCCACATCATCTATTCCACATTCCCCAGTGTACAGTCCACATTCCACATCATCTATTCCACATTCCCCAGTGTACAGTCCACATTCCACATCATCTATTCCACATTCCCCAGTGTACAGTCCACATTCCACATCATCTATTCCACATTCCCCAGTGTACAGTCCACATTCCACATCATCTATTCCACATTCCCCAGTGTACAGTCCACATTCCACATCATCTATTCCACATTCCCCAGTGTACAGTCCACATTCCACATCATCTATTCCACATTCCCCAGTGTACAGTCCACATTCCACATCATCTATTCCACATTCCCCAGTGTACAGTCCACATTCCACATCATCTATTCCACATTCCCCAGTGTACAGTCCACATTCCACATCATCTATTCCACATTCCCCAGTGTACAGTCCACATTCCACATCATCTATTCCACATTCCCCAGTGTACAGTCCACATTCCACATCATCTATTCCACATTCCCCAGTGTACAGTCCACATTCCACATCATCTATTCCACATTCCCCAGTGTACAGTCCACATTCCACATCATCTATTCCACATTCCCCAGTGTACAGTCCACATTCCACATCATCTATTCCACATTCCCCAGTGTACAGTCCACATTCCACATCATCTATTCCACATTCCCCAGTGTACAGTCCACATTCCACATCATCTATTCCACATTCCCCAGTGTACAGTCCACATTCCACATCATCTATTCCACATTCCCCAGTGTACAGTCCACATTCCACATCATCTATTCCACATTCCCCAGTGTACAGTCCACATTCCACATCATCTATTCCACATTCCCCAGTGTACAGTCCACATTCCACATCATCTATTCCACATTCCCCAGTGTACAGTCCACATTCCACATCATCTATTCCACATTCCCCAGTGTACAGTCCACATTCCACATCATCTATTCCACATTCCCCAGTGTACAGTCCACATTCCACATCATCTATTCCACATTCCCCAGTGTACAGTCCACATTCCACATCATCTATTCCACATTCCCCAGTGTACAGTCCACATTCCACATCATCTATTCCACATTCCCCAGTGTACAGTCCACATTCCACATCATCTATTCCACATTCCCCAGTGTACAGTCCACATTCCACATCATCTATTCCACATTCCCCAGTGTACAGTCCACATTCCACATCATCTATTCCACATTCCCCAGTGTACAGTCCACATTCCACATCATCTATTCCACATTCCCCAGTGTACAGTCCACATTCCACATCATCTATTCCACATTCCCCAGTGTACAGTCCACATTCCACATCATCTATTCCACATTCCCCAGTGTACAGTCCACATTCCACATCATCTATTCCACATTCCCCAGTGTACAGTCCACATTCCACATCATCTATTCCACATTCCCCAGTGTACAGTCCACATTCCACATCATCTATTCCACATTCCCCAGTGTACAGTCCACATTCCACATCATCTATTCCACATTCCCCAGTGTACAGTCCACATTCCACATCATCTATTCCACATTCCCCAGTGTACAGTCCACATTCCACATCATCTATTCCACATTCCCCAGTGTACAGTCCACATTCCACATCATCTATTCCACATTCCCCAGTGTACAGTCCACATTCCACATCATCTATTCCACATTCCCCAGTGTACAGTCCACATTCCACATCATCTATTCCACATTCCCCAGTGTACAGTCCACATTCCACATCATCTATTCCACATTCCCCAGTGTACAGTCCACATTCCACATCATCTATTCCACATTCCCCAGTGTACAGTCCACATTCCACATCATCTATTCCACATTCCCCAGTGTACAGTCCACATTCCACATCATCTATTCCACATTCCCCAGTGTACAGTCCACATTCCACATCATCTATTCCACATTCCCCAGTGTACAGTCCACATTCCACATCATCTATTCCACATTCCCCAGTGTACAGTCCACATTCCACATCATCTATTCCACATTCCCCAGTGTACAGTCCACATTCCACATCATCTATTCCACATTCCCCAGTGTACAGTCCACATTCCACATCATCTATTCCACATTCCCCAGTGTACAGTCCACATTCCACATCATCTATTCCACATTCCCCAGTGTACAGTCCACATTCCACATCATCTATTCCACATTCCCCAGTGTACAGTCCACATTCCACATCATCTATTCCACATTCCCCAGTGTACAGTCCACATTCCACATCATCTATTCCACATTCCCCAGTGTACAGTCCACATTCCACATCATCTATTCCACATTCCCCAGTGTACAGTCCACATTCCACATCATCTATTCCACATTCCCCAGTGTACAGTCCACATTCCACATCATCTATTCCACATTCCCCAGTGTACAGTCCACATTCCACATCATCTATTCCACATTCCCCAGTGTACAGTCCACATTCCACATCATCTATTCCACATTCCCCAGTGTACAGTCCACATTCCACATCATCTATTCCACATTCCCCAGTGTACAGTCCACATTCCACATCATCTATTCCACATTCCCCAGTGTACAGTCCACATTCCACATCATCTATTCCACATTCCCCAGTGTACAGTCCACATTCCACATCATCTATTCCACATTCCCCAGTGTACAGTCCACATTCCACATCATCTATTCCACATTCCCCAGTGTACAGTCCACATTCCACATCATCTATTCCACATTCCCCAGTGTACAGTCCACATTCCACATCATCTATTCCACATTCCCCAGTGTACAGTCCACATTCCACATCATCTATTCCACATTCCCCAGTGTACAGTCCACATTCCACATCATCTATTCCACATTCCCCAGTGTACAGTCCACATTCCACATCATCTATTCCACATTCCCCAGTGTACAGTCCACATTCCACATCATCTATTCCACATTCCCCAGTGTACAGTCCACATTCCACATCATCTATTCCACATTCCCCAGTGTACAGTCCACATTCCACATCATCTATTCCACATTCCCCAGTGTACAGTCCACATTCCACATCATCTATTCCACATTCCCCAGTGTACAGTCCACATTCCACATCATCTATTCCACATTCCCCAGTGTACAGTCCACATTCCACATCATCTATTCCACATTCCCCAGTGTACAGTCCACATTCCACATCATCTATTCCACATTCCCCAGTGTACAGTCCACATTCCACATCATCTATTCCACATTCCCCAGTGTACAGTCCACATTCCACATCATCTATTCCACATTCCCCAGTGTACAGTCCACATTCCACATCATCTATTCCACATTCCCCAGTGTACAGTCCACATTCCACATCATCTATTCCACATTCCCCAGTGTACAGTCCACATTCCACATCATCTATTCCACATTCCCCAGTGTACAGTCCACATTCCACATCATCTATTCCACATTCCCCAGTGTACAGTCCACATTCCACATCATCTATTCCACATTCCCCAGTGTACAGTCCACATTCCACATCATCTATTCCACATTCCCCAGTGTACAGTCCACATTCCACATCATCTATTCCACATTCCCCAGTGTACAGTCCACATTCCACATCATCTATTCCACATTCCCCAGTGTACAGTCCACATTCCACATCATCTATTCCACATTCCCCAGTGTACAGTCCACATTCCACATCATCTATTCCACATTCCCCAGTGTACAGTCCACATTCCACATCATCTATTCCACATTCCCCAGTGTACAGTCCACATTCCACATCATCTATTCCACATTCCCCAGTGTACAGTCCACATTCCACATCATCTATTCCACATTCCCCAGTGTACAGTCCACATTCCACATCATCTATTCCACATTCCCCAGTGTACAGTCCACATTCCACATCATCTATTCCACATTCCCCAGTGTACAGTCCACATTCCACATCATCTATTCCACATTCCCCAGTGTACAGTCCACATTCCACATCATCTATTCCACATTCCCCAGTGTACAGTCCACATTCCACATCATCTATTCCACATTCCCCAGTGTACAGTCCACATTCCACATCATCTATTCCACATTCCCCAGTGTACAGTCCACATTCCACATCATCTATTCCACATTCCCCAGTGTACAGTCCACATTCCACATCATCTATTCCACATTCCCCAGTGTACAGTCCACATTCCACATCATCTATTCCACATTCCCCAGTGTACAGTCCACATTCCACATCATCTATTCCACATTCCCCAGTGTACAGTCCACATTCCACATCATCTATTCCACATTCCCCAGTGTACAGTCCACATTCCACATCATCTATTCCACATTCCCCAGTGTACAGTCCACATTCCACATCATCTATTCCACATTCCCCAGTGTACAGTCCACATTCCACATCATCTATTCCACATTCCCCAGTGTACAGTCCACATTCCACATCATCTATTCCACATTCCCCAGTGTACAGTCCACATTCCACATCATCTATTCCACATTCCCCAGTGTACAGTCCACATTCCACATCATCTATTCCACATTCCCCAGTGTACAGTCCACATTCCACATCATCTATTCCACATTCCCCAGTGTACAGTCCACATTCCACATCATCTATTCCACATTCCCCAGTGTACAGTCCACATTCCACATCATCTATTCCACATTCCCCAGTGTACAGTCCACATTCCACATCATCTATTCCACATTCCCCAGTGTACAGTCCACATTCCACATCATCTATTCCACATTCCCCAGTGTACAGTCCACATTCCACATCATCTATTCCACATTCCCCAGTGTACAGTCCACATTCCACATCATCTATTCCACATTCCCCAGTGTACAGTCCACATTCCACATCATCTATTCCACATTCCCCAGTGTACAGTCCACATTCCACATCATCTATTCCACATTCCCCAGTGTACAGTCCACATTCCACATCATCTATTCCACATTCCCCAGTGTACAGTCCACATTCCACATCATCTATTCCACATTCCCCAGTGTACAGTCCACATTCCACATCATCTATTCCACATTCCCCAGTGTACAGTCCACATTCCACATCATCTATTCCACATTCCCCAGTGTACAGTCCACATTCCACATCATCTATTCCACATTCCCCAGTGTACAGTCCACATTCCACATCATCTATTCCACATTCCCCAGTGTACAGTCCACATTCCACATCATCTATTCCACATTCCCCAGTGTACAGTCCACATTCCACATCATCTATTCCACATTCCCCAGTGTACAGTCCACATTCCACATCATCTATTCCACATTCCCCAGTGTACAGTCCACATTCCACATCATCTATTCCACATTCCCCAGTGTACAGTCCACATTCCACATCATCTATTCCACATTCCCCAGTGTACAGTCCACATTCCACATCATCTATTCCACATTCCCCAGTGTACAGTCCACATTCCACATCATCTATTCCACATTCCCCAGTGTACAGTCCACATTCCACATCATCTATTCCACATTCCCCAGTGTACAGTCCACATTCCACATCATCTATTCCACATTCCCCAGTGTACAGTCCACATTCCACATCATCTATTCCACATTCCCCAGTGTACAGTCCACATTCCACATCATCTATTCCACATTCCCCAGTGTACAGTCCACATTCCACATCATCTATTCCACATTCCCCAGTGTACAGTCCACATTCCACATCATCTATTCCACATTCCCCAGTGTACAGTCCACATTCCACATCATCTATTCCACATTCCCCAGTGTACAGTCCACATTCCACATCATCTATTCCACATTCCCCAGTGTACAGTCCACATTCCACATCATCTATTCCACATTCCCCAGTGTACAGTCCACATTCCACATCATCTATTCCACATTCCCCAGTGTACAGTCCACATTCCACATCATCTATTCCACATTCCCCAGTGTACAGTCCACATTCCACATCATCTATTCCACATTCCCCAGTGTACAGTCCACATTCCACATCATCTATTCCACATTCCCCAGTGTACAGTCCACATTCCACATCATCTATTCCACATTCCCCAGTGTACAGTCCACATTCCACATCATCTATTCCACATTCCCCAGTGTACAGTCCACATTCCACATCATCTATTCCACATTCCCCAGTGTACAGTCCACATTCCACATCATCTATTCCACATTCCCCAGTGTACAGTCCACATTCCACATCATCTATTCCACATTCCCCAGTGTACAGTCCACATTCCACATCATCTATTCCACATTCCCCAGTGTACAGTCCACATTCCACATCATCTATTCCACATTCCCCAGTGTACAGTCCACATTCCACATCATCTATTCCACATTCCCCAGTGTACAGTCCACATTCCACATCATCTATTCCACATTCCCCAGTGTACAGTCCACATTCCACATCATCTATTCCACATTCCCCAGTGTACAGTCCACATTCCACATCATCTATTCCACATTCCCCAGTGTACAGTCCACATTCCACATCATCTATTCCACATTCCCCAGTGTACAGTCCACATTCCACATCATCTATTCCACATTCCCCAGTGTACAGTCCACATTCCACATCATCTATTCCACATTCCCCAGTGTACAGTCCACATTCCACATCATCTATTCCACATTCCCCAGTGTACAGTCCACATTCCACATCATCTATTCCACATTCCCCAGTGTACAGTCCACATTCCACATCATCTATTCCACATTCCCCAGTGTACAGTCCACATTCCACATCATCTATTCCACATTCCCCAGTGTACAGTCCACATTCCACATCATCTATTCCACATTCCCCAGTGTACAGTCCACATTCCACATCATCTATTCCACATTCCCCAGTGTACAGTCCACATTCCACATCATCTATTCCACATTCCCCAGTGTACAGTCCACATTCCACATCATCTATTCCACATTCCCCAGTGTACAGTCCACATTCCACATCATCTATTCCACATTCCCCAGTGTACAGTCCACATTCCACATCATCTATTCCACATTCCCCAGTGTACAGTCCACATTCCACATCATCTATTCCACATTCCCCAGTGTACAGTCCACATTCCACATCATCTATTCCACATTCCCCAGTGTACAGTCCACATTCCACATCATCTATTCCACATTCCCCAGTGTACAGTCCACATTCCACATCATCTATTCCACATTCCCCAGTGTACAGTCCACATTCCACATCATCTATTCCACATTCCCCAGTGTACAGTCCACATTCCACATCATCTATTCCACATTCCCCAGTGTACAGTCCACATTCCACATCATCTATTCCACATTCCCCAGTGTACAGTCCACATTCCACATCATCTATTCCACATTCCCCAGTGTACAGTCCACATTCCACATCATCTATTCCACATTCCCCAGTGTACAGTCCACATTCCACATCATCTATTCCACATTCCCCAGTGTACAGTCCACATTCCACATCATCTATTCCACATTCCCCAGTGTACAGTCCACATTCCACATCATCTATTCCACATTCCCCAGTGTACAGTCCACATTCCACATCATCTATTCCACATTCCCCAGTGTACAGTCCACATTCCACATCATCTATTCCACATTCCCCAGTGTACAGTCCACATTCCACATCATCTATTCCACATTCCCCAGTGTACAGTCCACATTCCACATCATCTATTCCACATTCCCCAGTGTACAGTCCACATTCCACATCATCTATTCCACATTCCCCAGTGTACAGTCCACATTCCACATCATCTATTCCACATTCCCCAGTGTACAGTCCACATTCCACATCATCTATTCCACATTCCCCAGTGTACAGTCCACATTCCACATCATCTATTCCACATTCCCCAGTGTACAGTCCACATTCCACATCATCTATTCCACATTCCCCAGTGTACAGTCCACATTCCACATCATCTATTCCACATTCCCCAGTGTACAGTCCACATTCCACATCATCTATTCCACATTCCCCAGTGTACAGTCCACATTCCACATCATCTATTCCACATTCCCCAGTGTACAGTCCACATTCCACATCATCTATTCCACATTCCCCAGTGTACAGTCCACATTCCACATCATCTATTCCACATTCCCCAGTGTACAGTCCACATTCCACATCATCTATTCCACATTCCCCAGTGTACAGTCCACATTCCACATCATCTATTCCACATTCCCCAGTGTACAGTCCACATTCCACATCATCTATTCCACATTCCCCAGTGTACAGTCCACATTCCACATCATCTATTCCACATTCCCCAGTGTACAGTCCACATTCCACATCATCTATTCCACATTCCCCAGTGTACAGTCCACATTCCACATCATCTATTCCACATTCCCCAGTGTACAGTCCACATTCCACATCATCTATTCCACATTCCCCAGTGTACAGTCCACATTCCACATCATCTATTCCACATTCCCCAGTGTACAGTCCACATTCCACATCATCTATTCCACATTCCCCAGTGTACAGTCCACATTCCACATCATCTATTCCACATTCCCCAGTGTACAGTCCACATTCCACATCATCTATTCCACATTCCCCAGTGTACAGTCCACATTCCACATCATCTATTCCACATTCCCCAGTGTACAGTCCACATTCCACATCATCTATTCCACATTCCCCAGTGTACAGTCCACATTCCACATCATCTATTCCACATTCCCCAGTGTACAGTCCACATTCCACATCATCTATTCCACATTCCCCAGTGTACAGTCCACATTCCACATCATCTATTCCACATTCCCCAGTGTACAGTCCACATTCCACATCATCTATTCCACATTCCCCAGTGTACAGTCCACATTCCACATCATCTATTCCACATTCCCCAGTGTACAGTCCACATTCCACATCATCTATTCCACATTCCCCAGTGTACAGTCCACATTCCACATCATCTATTCCACATTCCCCAGTGTACAGTCCACATTCCACATCATCTATTCCACATTCCCCAGTGTACAGTCCACATTCCACATCATCTATTCCACATTCCCCAGTGTACAGTCCACATTCCACATCATCTATTCCACATTCCCCAGTGTACAGTCCACATTCCACATCATCTATTCCACATTCCCCAGTGTACAGTCCACATTCCACATCATCTATTCCACATTCCCCAGTGTACAGTCCACATTCCACATCATCTATTCCACATTCCCCAGTGTACAGTCCACATTCCACATCATCTATTCCACATTCCCCAGTGTACAGTCCACATTCCACATCATCTATTCCACATTCCCCAGTGTACAGTCCACATTCCACATCATCTATTCCACATTCCCCAGTGTACAGTCCACATTCCACATCATCTATTCCACATTCCCCAGTGTACAGTCCACATTCCACATCATCTATTCCACATTCCCCAGTGTACAGTCCACATTCCACATCATCTATTCCACATTCCCAGTGT
>CM059436.1:7807180-7962180 GCA_030390025.1 Squalus acanthias | reverse complement strand
GTAAAGCATTTAAAATCTCACTGCACCAATCAAAGAGGAATACGGAAGTGTCCTACCCAACATTCCTCCCTCAACTAATACCACAAAAAAACCCAGATTATTCTGACTAAAGAAAGAAAGACTTGCATTTCTATAGCGCCTTTCACAACCTCGGGAGGTCACAAAGCGTTTTACAGCCAATTAAGTAATTTTTTTGAAGCGTAGTCATTGTTGTAATGTAGGAAACGCGGCAGCCAATTTGCGCACAGCAAGATCCCACAAACAGCAATGTGATAATGACCAGATAATCTGTTTTAGTGATGTTGGTTAAGGGATAAATATTGGCCAGGACACCGGGGATAACTCCCCTGCTCTTCTTCGAAATAGTGCCTTGGGATCTTTTTCGTTCACCTGAGGGGGCAGACGGGGCCTCGGTTTAACGTCTCATCTGTAAGACGGCACCTCTGACAGTGCAGCACTCCCTCAGCACTGCACTGGGAGCGTCAGCCTGGATTTCGTGCTCAAGCCTCTGGAGTTGGACTCTGACCCCATGACCTTCTGACTCAGAGGCATGAGTGCGACCCACTGGGCCACATATTCATCCCATTGTAGTCTGTGGGATCTTGCTGTGTGCAAAATAGCCGCTGTGTTTGCCGACATAACAGTCGCTGCGGCGGGGGTTTTCCATCTCTGGGCTCACTAGCCCGTGATTTTTCTCCCAGCGGGCACAGAGGCGAGTTCAAAATGAATTGCGCGTGAAAGAAAGAAGAAAGAACGAAAGACTTGCATTTATATAGCGCCTTTCACGACCACCGGACGTCTCAAAGCGCTTTACAGCCAATGAAGTACTTTTTGAAGTGTAGTCACTGTTGTAATGTGGGAAACGCGGCAGCCAATTTGCGGAGAGCAAGCTCCCACAAACAGCAATGTGGTGATGACCAGATAATCTGGGTTGTTTTTTTTTGTTGTTATGTCGATTGAGGGATAAATATTGGCCAGGACACCGATGATAACTGGGGATGAAGTGTTTCGGGACGTTTGTGACAGGAAAATAATGGTCCAGACATCGAGAGCGAGACTTCTTCATGCAACATATGGCCCATTTTGAAGGCAGTTGCTGAACTCCCAATAATTTAAACTTTGGCAGGACCCAAGTATGTATTTTCCTTTGACCTTTTGCGGCCCCTTGACAGAGCTTTGCCTCGGGGGCGCTTGATACTTGATGTCATGGGACGCTCTTTATTCCACTCATGTTTTTTTTTGCTCAAAATGCTGATTGAAGTCTTCTTTCTAAAGTTTGACCCCTGAGGAGCTGGTCACGGTCAGGCCTAGTGCTGTACCAGCCTGCCACCTGAGCACTCAGCTCCTCTTTTGTGCGGGCTCCAGTTAATCAACAACCGGCCCTTCATGATTAACTCAGGCAAGAGAGGCCGAACTCACTCATTTTTCAACTCAGGTAGTCAGGCTTGTCGCAGCTTGTCTCTGGAAAAGGCCTCAGGAGGTTGGGGTGGGGTGGGGGCAAGGCTGGTGGGGAGAAAAGGTGATAAACCTCCGTCCCTAGATCAACACAGGCCTCATCTAACCCCTCTTTTCTCTTTTCAGATGCTGACGGGGCCTACTGTGTATTGGCAGTCTCTCTTAACCTCGTTTAAGCTTCCTGAATCTGTCGCAGACGATCCGTCGCATCACAGAAAGATTAACATTCCTTCAGGTCAATTCAAGAAGAATTTTTTGTGCCATTCGCAAGTAATCAAATCCCAGTCGGTATTGTTATTCGTGGCATATAAAGTGACCCCTTCTCCAAGGTCCAAAAGTGTCACTTTCTTCACAAGAGATTGAGGACGGGGTTAATCGTTTCCCTGTCTCCAGACAGCCAACGAGGAGCACGTCAACACAACTGGTTACGGCACATCGAGTGGCTACCAAGGTTGATTTAAGGATTCCCCCCCCCGACCCCGGCCCACTCCCCACTCCCCACCACCACCTCATCCCTTCCCTCTGCAAAAACTTTATTAGTTTGGCTTAAAAAAGGAATCTTTAAAAACAGCAGTTGCGGGAAACCTGATCGAAAAACAGCAAATGCTGAAAACGCACAGCGAGGTCCACCAACATCTGAGAGGAGAAACAAAGGGGGCTTCACGTTTTCCAGTCAGAGAGTGTCTCAGAGAGTGTCTCAGGGTGCTTTTTGAGTCGTCACCGTTGAATTGCTGGCAAATGTGGCGGCCGTACTGCCCACAGCCAGGTCCCACGCACGAGCTGAATGACGAGTTAATCCGTTCTGGGGGCTGAATGTTGGCCAGGACACCGGGAGAACGAGCTACTCTTCTTCGAAATAGTACCGTGGGATCTCTCGCTGCTTTTATAAAAAAAAGAAAGACTTGCATTTCTGTAGCGCCCTTCACGACCCCAGGACATCCCAAAGCGCTTTACAGACAACAAAGTGCTTTAGAAGTGGCTTGAGTGGAGTGTGTGGAGTGTGTGTGCTCCCAGTTCCTGATGTATGGGTCTAAAGCTGCTCTGGCCTATAAGTCAGCCATGGCTCAGTGGGTAGGACTCTTGCCTCAGAGTCAGAAGGCTGTGGGTTCATAATCCTGCTCCAGAGACTTGAGCACAAAATCATAGAATGGTTACAGCACGGAAGAAGGCCATTCGGCCCGTCGAGCCCGTACCGACTCTCAGCTAGTCCCACTCCCCCGCCCTTGCCCCGTACCCCTGCAACATTTTTTCCTTCAGATACTTATCCAACTCCCCTTTGAAAGATAAGATTGAGTCTGCCTCCACCACCCTTTCAGGCAGTGCATTCCAGATCTTTTTTATGTCGCCTTTGGATCTTCTGCCAATCACCTTAAATCTGTGTCCTCTGCTTCCCGACCCTTCCGCCAATGCCAACAGTTTCTCTCTATCTACTCTGTCCAGACCCCTCATGATTTTGAATACATCTATCAAATCTCCTCGCAACCTTCTCTGCTCTAAGGAGAATAACCCCAGCTTCTCCAGTCTATCAACGTAACTGAAGTCCCTCATTCCTGGAATCATTCTTGTAAATCTTTTCTGCACCCTCTCCAAGGCCTTCACATCCTTCTTAAAGTGTGGTGCCCAGAATTGGACACAATACTCCAGTTGGGGCCGAACCAGTGTTTTATACAGGCTCATCATAATTTCCACACTTTTGTACTCTATACCTCTATTTATGAAGCCAAGGATCCCATAAGCCTTTTTAACTGCTTTCTCAACCTGCCCTGCCACCTTCAACGATTTGTGCACATGTACCCCCAGGTCTCTCTGTTCGTGCACCCCCTTTAGGATTGTACCATTTAGTTTATATGTCCTCTCCTCATTCTTTCTACCAAAATGTATCACTTCAACAACAACAACTTGTATTTATATAGCGCCTTTAACGTAGTAAAATGTCCCAAGGCGCTTCACAGGAGTATTAAAAGACAACAAAAAAATTTGACACCGAGCCACATAAGGAGATATTAGGACAGGTGACCAAAAGCTTGGTCAAAGAGGTAGGTTTTAAGGAGCGTCTTAAAGGAGGAGAGAGAGGCAGGTGACCAAAAGCTTTGCACTTTTCTGCGTTAAATTTCATCTGCCACGTGTCCGCCCATTTCACCAGCCTGTCTATGTCTATCATTCTCCTCCTCACTGTTCACTATACTTCCAAGTTTTGTGTCATCTGCAAATTTTGAAATTGTGCCCTGTACACCCACATCCAAGTCATTAATATATATCAAGAAAAGCAGTGGTCCTAGAACCGACCCCTGGGGAACACCACTCTATACCTTCCTCCAGTCCGAAAAACAACCGTTCACCACTACTCTCTGTTTCCTGTCACTTAGCCAATTCCGTATCCATGCTGCCACTGTCCCTTTTATTCCATGGGCTTCAACTTTGCTGGCAAGCAGTCTAGGCTGACACTTCCAATACTGAGGGAGTACAATTCAAAAAGTACTTCATTGGCTGTGAAGTGCTATGGGACATCCTGAGGGTGTGAAAGGCACTGTAGAAATGCAAGCCTTTCTTTCACATTATATACGACTCCAGTCCCACACCAAATGTGGTTGACTCTTAACTTCCCTCTGAAGCGGCCTAGCGGGGCCACTCAGTCACATCAAAGTCTCTCAGGGCACCTTCCACCTAAACTGCTGCAATGGGCAAACATGGAGGAGCAGCCTCTGGCAGTGCAGCACTCCCCTCAGAACCGCACTGAAGTGTCGGCCTAGATTTCAACGGGTTTACACCAGAAACGCCAACGTCGGATGCTGACAGGCCTGGTGAGTATTTTGGACGCTTTAATTTATTTTTTGAGTCCTTCATATGTTTTGGTAAAACGCGCATCTCATGGAAAAGTAATACTCACCAAGGATCTGAAGTGGGGCCTGTGCGTCAGTTGCTTAGCAACCGCACCTGGAAAATTTAAAACAGAAGGCAGACATCTCACAGGGGGCCGCTTATATAATTCACAAATGGCACCAGCAGTAAAGTTCCAGGTGTGGGGGGAATCTTTTAAGTCAGCAAACTCTTTTCGTATCTTTTAACAAACCATAAAGCTGTCACTGATTTAATGAGATTTTCTACCACATGAAAGAATATGTATGTCTGTGCTCTCACCCCTGTGCTCCCCCACCCCGTGCTATCACCCCTCTGCTCCCCCACCCCGTGCTCTCACCCCTGTGCTCCCCCACCCCTGTGCTCCCCCACCCTGTGCTCTCACCCCTGTGCTCCCCCACCCTGTGCTCCCCCACCCCGTGCTCTCACCCCTGTGCTATCACCCCTCTGCTCCCCCACCCTGCGCTATCACCCCTGTGCTCCCCCACCCTGTGCTCCCCCACCCTGTGCTCCCCCACCCCGTGCTCTCACCCCTCTGCTCCCCCACCCTGCGCTATCACCCCTGTGCTCCCCCACCCTGTGCTCCCCCACCCTGTGCTCCCCCACCCTGTGCTCCCCCACCCTGTGCTCCCCCACCCTGTGCTATCACCCCTCTGCTCCCCCACCCTGTGCTCCCCCACCCTGCGCTATCACCCCTGTGCTCCCCCACCCCGTGCTATCACCCCTCTGCTCCCCCACCTATAATGGCAACGCCGCAATTTTAAAATTCTCATCCTTGTTTTCAAATCCCTCCATGGACTCGCCACTTCCCTATCTCTGTAATCTCCCCCAGCCCTGCAACCCTCCGAGATATCTGCGCTCCTCCAATTCTGCCCTCTTGAGCATCCCCGATTTTAATCGCTCCACCATTGGCGGACGTGCCTTCAGCTGCCTGGGACCTAAGCTCTGGAATTCCCTCCATAAACCTGTCCACCTCTCTACCTCTCTCTCTCCTCCTTTAAGACGCTCCTTAAAACCTACCTCTTTGGCCAATCCATCCAAATGTCTCCTTCTATTTGTTGTAGCAACCTGTCAGAGAAGATAATAACCCTTGTATTTGTACAGCACCTCATCACAACAGTATGCTCCATGCCATGAGTTCCCTTTGAAGTGCATTAACTCTCCCTATGTAGGTAAATGTGACCAACCACCACAATCAACTGCCTACAAACAGCAATGAGTGACCGGTTTATCTGTGGGAGGGTTTTTGGTGGCTTTGATTGAGAGAAGCATGCTGGCCTGGACTTCTCCCTGCTCTTCCTCACCCAAACTAATAGACAGGACATTCAGCAACTCCATCAGTTGTGGAACTGAGCAGCAGCCTGGATTCCATACAACAACTTGTATTTATACAGCGCCTTTAATCTCGTAACACGTCCCAGGGCGCTTCACAGGAATGATTATCAAGCAAAATTCGAAACGGAGCCACATAATGAGAAATCAGGACGGGTGACCAAAAGCTTTGTCAAAGAGGTAGTTTTTAAGGAGTGTCTTAAAGGAGGACAGAGAGAGGCGGTGAGGTTTTGGGGAGGGAATTCCAGAGTTTAGGCCTAGGCAGCTGAAGGCACGGCCGCTAATGGTGGAGCGATTAAAATCGGGGATGCGCAAGAGGCCAGAATTGGAGGAGCGCAGAGATCTCGGAGGATTGTAGAGCTGGAGGAGATTACAGAGATACGCAGGGGGCGAGGACACAGAGGGATTTGAAAACAAGGATGAGAATTTTTAAATCGAGGCAACGCCGGAAATGGGAGCCAATGTAGGTCAGCGAGCACAGGGGGTGATGAGTGAGCGGGACTCGCTGCGGGTTAGGATGCGGGCAGCAGAGTTACGGACGTGGGGCTTGAGCCTACAACTTGCTGAATGAGAGGCAACGGGTGCGACCAGCTGACACGCTGGTGCTTGGCGAAGAGGACATCTCATTCAAGATCATTTCCAGATCGTTACCCCTCTGATCCCTTGTTTTCTAATTCATCGTTGCGTGAAGTTGGCATGTCAAGACTTGTCCAAATGCTGAAGCATCTAATTCAGAAAAATGAATGTGTTGTATTCATTTTCGTTTTAAAGTCAGAGAGCAGGAAACCCACAACAAGGGCCGTAAACCCAATCAGAGTCTTGAAAATTTGAGTTCAGTTTTTAAAAATTAAATCTGGAATTAAAAAGCTGGTTATCAATAAAAGTGACCATGAAGCTGTCGGATTGTCGTAAAAAAAAAACCCCAATTGGTTCACTGATGACCTTTAGGGAAGGAATCCTGCTGTCCATACCCGGTCTGGCCTGTATGTGACTCCAGTCCCACACCACAGTATTTGACTCTTACCTGCTCTTTGAAGTGCCCTAGCAAGCCGTTCCGTTGTATCAAACTCTCTCAGGGCAACTTGGGATGGACAATGGGCCAGAAATTCGGCTCCCTGGCTTCCCGCGGGTGCAAGGATCGCGCGCGCACCTACCTACCGTGCCTGCCGTTGACCTCTGGGCCCACGGGGAGTTCGGCTCCTGGGCCTCCTCCAACTGCCGCCGCGCAGTGCTTGCGTGTCCCAGGGGCGCAGTTAGTGCGATGCGTCCCCTGGGATCACGTGGGCCATGGAGAGCCAATGGCAGCAGACCATCTTTCATTCATAGATTTGACAGGAAGACCTGTCAAATCTATATACAGATCGGCCCCAAAACATCCCTAAAACTACAAATATTTTTTTTTAAAAACATCACATTTTTAAAATAATTATAAATTACATTAATTAACTATTATAAACAAAAATTTTAATTTTTGAAAAAATTAATTACACTTTTTAACGGGGTTAAAACTAAACTTACCTTTCTTTAAAGTAATTAAAAAAGCTAAATCTGTGAAAAAAATATTTAAATTTTAATAAAATCAACACTTACCTTGTTAAAAGCTTGTGATTTCAAATAGCGATTCTGTATCTCTTTACTTCACCTGAGGAAGGGGCCACGTAAGCTCCGAAAGCTTGTGATTTCAAATAAAACTGTTGGACT
This sequence comes from Squalus acanthias, assembly GCA_030390025.1. Lineage (NCBI taxonomy): Eukaryota > Metazoa > Chordata > Chondrichthyes > Squaliformes > Squalidae > Squalus > Squalus acanthias. The sequence continues at coordinate 7,954,836 of CM059436.1, read as the reverse complement.
ATAACCTGGTGTTGTGCGACTTCTCATTTTTGTTAAAAGAAGGCCTTGCGCCTCCTTTTTCAATGTGTATCTTCTCCGTGCTTACCCTCACGGAGGAACCTGTAAAAAAACCCCGAAGTGCGAGGCGAACGCGCTGCCTCTCCGGCGTGCGCGTTCGACCTCTGAACCCCCTTCCTTCAGGGGAACGGAAGTGCCGGTTTCCCGCGCATGCGCAGTGCATGCAAGAAACCGGCACTTTCGTTCCGTCCACGGGTGAGTACATAATGCGTACTCACCAGTGGTGAGCCTAATTTCTGCCCCAATAAATCCGAGCCTTACCAACGATGCCCGCATCCGAGAATGAATTTTATATAAAATGAGTCCCAATTATCAGCTCTGCACAGGGACCGTAGCAAATCCATTTAAAAGAAAGAACTGGCATTTATATAGCGCATTTATATAGCACCGTTCACATCCTCAGGGCGTCCCAAAGCCCTTCATAGCCAATGAAGTGCATTTCAAGTGCAGTCACCTTTGCAATGTAGGGAAACATGGCAGCCAATTTATGCACAGCAAGGTCCCGCAAAAAGCAATCAGCTAAATGACCTTAATGCTGTTGGTTGAGGGATTGATGTTGGTCAGGACACTGGGAGAACTCCCCTGCTCTTCCTTGTGAAGTGCCATGTGATCTTTTACATCCCATGAGAGAGCAGACGGGACCTCGGTTTAAAGTCTCATCTGAAAGACAGCACCTCCGACAGTGCAGCACTCCCTCAGTACCAGCCTGGATTATGGGCTCAGTTCTGCTGGAGTGGGCTTGAACCCATGGCCTTCTAACCCAGAGGTGAGTGTGCCACCAACTGAGCCAAGGCAGACACTTTATTCATGTCGCACACACCTGCCACTTCAAGAACATATTAAGGGAATCAAGGGATATGGGGATAGTGCAGGAAAGTGGAGATGAGGTAGATGGTCAGCCATTTTCTTATTGAATGGCGGAGCAGGCTCAAGGGGCCAAATGGCCGACTCCTGCTCCTATTTCTTATGTTCTTATGTTCCTGTCTGCAACTCTGCAGTCAGTTCTGGTCCCAGACATCTGTCTGCAGTCAGTTCTGGTCCGAGACAGCTGTCTGCAGTCAGTTCTGGTCCGAGACAGCTGTCTGCAGTCAGTTCTGGTCCCAGACATCTGTCTGCAGTCAGTTCTGGTCCCAGACATCTGTCTGCAGTCAGTTCTGGTCCGAGACAGCTGTCTGCAGTCAGTTCTGGTCTGAGACAGCTGTCTGCAGTCAGTTCTGGTCCGAGACAGCTGCCTGCAGTCAGTTCTGGTCCCAGACATCTGTCTGCAGTCAGTTCTGGTCCCAGACATCTGTCTGCAGTCAGTTCTGGTCTGAGACAGCTGTCTGCAGTCAGTTCTGGTCCCAGACAGCTGTCTGCAGTCAGTTCTGGTCCCAGACAGCTGTCTGCAGTCAGTTCTGGTCCCGGACATCTGTCTGCAGTCAGTTCTGGTCCCAGACATCTGTCTGCAGTCAGTTCTGGTCCCAGACAGCTGTCTGCAGTCAGTTCTGGTCCCAGACAGCTGTCTGCAGTCAGTTCTGGTCCCAGACAGCTGTCTGCAGTCAGTTCTGGTCCGAGACAGCTGTCTGCAGTCAGTTCTGGTCCCAGACATCTGTCTGCAGTCAGTTCTGGTCCGAGACAGCAGTCTGCAGTCAGTTCTGGTCCGAGACAGCTGTCTGCAGTCAGTTCTGGTCCCAGACAGCTGTCTGCAGTCAGTTCTGGTCCCAGACAGCTGTCTGCAGTCAGTTCTGGTTACAGACATCTGTCTGCAGTCAGTTCTGGTCCCAGACATCTGTCTGCAGTCAGTTCTGGTCCGAGACAGCTGTCTGCAGTCAGTTCTGGTCTGAGACAGCTGTCTGCAGTCAGTTCTGGTCCCAGATGCACCACACCTGGATTCATGAGAAGAGAAAAGGGAAGAAAATTGTAAATAAATGAAACCCACCTGGTTTTATTTTTCTTAGTTACTGGGAGCAACCCAGGGATCACAAATTTAAAATGTTAAACCGCCATTGAGTTCTGAGGCAGTGCAGCATGTGGCAGAAAACAACATTCAATATCGGCTGAAAACAGGGCGGGGGGGGGGCGGTGGAATGGCGTCACGCTGCGATCACCACCTGTTCACCTGGGCTCGGGGACCATGCTAAATTGGTAGCCATGCTTGCTTAGCACAGAATAAGTGAGCCACCAGTGCTATTCGCACTCTTCATTGGCAACTCGCCTAACCAGAGGGGGTGGAAAGTCGGGCGTTGCTGACGTCACTTAAAGGCAGCCAGCACCTGTTAAAGGGGAGGTGCTCTGTGTCTGCAATCAGCTCCATTCTGGGCACCACTTCAATGGCAGGCACTGTATCCCCCCCCACCCCCCTGCCCCCCCCCCATCACCCCACCGCCCCCTCCCACCCCCCCCCCCCACCACCCCCCCCCCACCACCACCCCCCCCCCCCCCCCCCACTGCCCCCAGCTTTTCAGACACAGCTTCGGAGGTGCTGCTGGAGGAGGTCGACAAGAGGAGGGATCTCATCTTTCCATCCAGCAGCAAGAGGGTAACCCGGCTAGCTTCCCCATAACTGAGGTGGCAGAACAGGGCAGCACCAGAAGCATTGCTGCAAGTAACCTGGCTACAATGCAGAAAAAAGTTCAATGACCTCACAAGAGCTACTGAGGTAAGACTCCGAGTTCATATCTTTTCCCGGTGTCCTGACCAACATTTATCCCTCAACCAACATCACTGAAACACATTGCCTGGTCATTTATCTCATTGCTGTTTGTGGGAGCTTGCTGTGCAGCAATTGGCTGTCGCGTTTCCTCCATTAAACAGTGACTACACTTCAAACAAAGTACTTCATGGGCTGTAAAGCGCTTTGGGACGTCCTGAGGTTGAGAAAGGTGCTATCTAAATGCAAGTTCTTTCTTATCTTAATGACTTGCATTTCTATAACACTCCCCACACAACAGAAATGTATCCGAGCGATTAACATGGCAGATAGCGCACACACAAACCCAGGAAAAAGGTGGGACATTTAGTCGGGGGCTGGGGGTGGGGGAGACGGTCATGGGGAAAGCAAAGGGTTTATAGAAGAGGCCTTTGAGAGAGGATAGGAGAGAGGTGAAGTGGTTTTGGGCAAGAATTGGGGTGGGCAGGAGGATGTTAACCGAATGACTAGCTCCCGAAGGTGGAACAGTGACCCAGAGCTAGGTGAGTGGTACGTAATAAGGTACAATACTAAAGGAACTCCCCTTCCCCTCACCTCCCCCCACCTCCTTCTTTAATGTTGCCCAACTGAATAGGATTTCCTAAGCACAAATGCCGGCTGCAGTTGGCATTCGGTCCCAGTGTGCAGTCTTTGATATGATATTGTCCCCTTGTGGCACAGATCAAAGTGATCTCAATTGGCTGATTTACAACAATATTTGTATGAGTGCTTACTTGGACCAGGGTTCAATGACTTACTGCCCCTTTGTAGTCTGGGTTCCACCTTTGAACCTGAAGCCAAGCTCCAGTCGACCACATTATTGCACAGTTACTATGCCCCCCGGTACAGTAACAACGGCCCACCCTTCGAAAGTAACACGATTCAGGCAAGGCACACAGCTTTGTAGCGGGACTCGAAGCGGAACACTTCTCTTACCGGTTTTATTCCGGACACGCGCAAACGGTGAGGCCGTGCTCGCGCTGGCGCCTGATCGATGGGCCGTTAACGGGCGGGATGAAGCGCGAATGCGTGATACCCTGACGCCGGGAGAGCGGCTCCCAAAACCGTCAACACTGTGGAATTGTTCCGTGTGGGATGAAAAAAATTGAGGGAGGCAGCTCATGAGACGTTAAACCGAGGCCCCGTCTGCCCTCTCAAGTGGAGGTAAAAGATCCCACGGCACTATTGGAAGAAGAGGAGGGGAGTTCTCCCCGGTGTCTCTCAACCAACATCACTGGAACAGATTATTTTGTCGTTTATTTAATTGCTGTTTGTGGGATCTTGCTGTGCGCTAATTGGCTGCCGCGTTTCCTACATTACAACAGTGACCACACTTCAAAAGTACTTCATTGGCTGTAAAGCGCTTTGGGACGTCCTCAGGTCATGAAAGGCGCGATAGAAATGCAAGTCTTTCTTTTTCATTTAATCACATAGGGCTAAAAATTGAGTCGCGCCCCCTTTGGGTAGCGCCCCGCAAAAATTAGCGCCTCCGCGACGGAAATTGAGTGGTAGTGCCCCAAGAGGGAAGTGGGGCACTATTAGAAGCGCCCCGCCTCCCTCTTGGGGCGCTGTGAGGGAATATCGCGCCGCGGTATTGTAGGCCTTCCTCCCCTTCTTAAAGGGGAGGGGCCTTGCGCAGTGCGACCCGGGGCCCAGCTGGGCCCCTGCGGGGATCGGGAGTGCCGGCAAAAGAGCCCGGCACTCAAGAGAAGTGCCGGGCTCTTGAAGCGCAGCCGGCACTCCGCGGGGGGGGCGAGTAAGGAGGCCGGGGACGGGAGTGGAGGCAGGTGCTGACAGGCGGCCAGCAACAAAAATGGCCGCCCGGCACCTCGCCTTTAAATAGTGCCTCCCCGGCCGCAGGTAGGCCCCCCTGACCCCGTCAGATATAGCTACTGAAGATCGTGGCCGGGGCGCGAGCGGGGCGCTGAGCACGGCGATGACGTCATCGCCGGCGGCGCAGCGCCACGAGGCGCTACCAGTTACCGCCGCTGCTAACCTCCCGCTGAATTTTGCGGGAGGCGTTGGCAGTGCCGCACCCGGGCGCTAACGGGAGGCGCAAAGCAACCGAATTTTTCCCCCATAGAGCTTAGTGCAATTTTAAGAGTGAGGTACAGTTAAAGTAACCTTTACACCAAAATGGAGGAGCCTCACTCCAATTTGACAGGCCTGGTTAATTCAGCAAAATAAAACTTAACAGCAACTCATGTTTATTCCTCTTAGGTGACTAAACATCCCAGAGTTTCTGACAGGAAAGAGCAGTGGAAACCGAGCAGGGAGTTAGGGAGAGGTGGTGACCAAAGGAGTGGGCCCTGCCATTAACTGCAGTTCTCTAACCTTCGAGTTGGAAATAAAGGCCAGGACTGATTGAGAGAGCAGCAGTCCCACCATCTCCACACCCAGGACTGATTGAGAGAGCAGCAGTCCCACCATCTCCACACCCAGGACTGATTGAGAGAGCAGCAGTCCCACCATCTCCACGACCAGGACTGATTGAGAGAGCAGCAATCCCACCATCTCCACTACCTGGACTACCTTTTGGCACTGCTGAGGACTGCCCGGACCTCTAATTCTCAGGGCAAACAAGATATAAATACTTTCATGGCTGGCCAGGACGGCTCGCTCACAATGAGATCTCTTAGAAACAGCGATCTGATGCGAGATTACTTTCCACTCTGATTACGAGGTCGTCTTTCTAAAAGGACTGCAGCAGTCACACTGGTCAGGTTAACCCTCTTAAAGTGTTTATTTTGTTTGTCTGGATCCGAGTTGTATTATTTTATTGTAACTTCTGTGTTTTATTCAAAATACAATTAACTGTGTGTGTCCTGACCTACTGGCAGTAAAGTAATGCTTTTCATCATCGCACAACGAGATTTGAGATGTTAAAGAATGAAAGAAAGACTTGCACTTATCATAACCTCGGGACGTCCCAAAGCACTTTACAACTAAATGAAGTACTTTTTGAAGTGTAGTCACTGTTGTAATGTGGGAATCACGTGCCACAAACAACAATGAGGTAATGGCCAGATAATCTGATGTTGGTTGATGGATAAATATTGGCCAAGACACCGGGGAGAACTCCCCTGCTTTCTTCCAAATAGTGCCGTGGGATCTTTTACACCCACCTGAGAGGGCAGACGGGGCCTCGTCCCATCCGAAGGTACGGCAGTGCAGCTCTCCCTCAGTTACTGCACTGGGAGAGTCAGCCTAGATTTTTGTGCTCAAGTCTCTGGAGTGGGACTTGAACTCACGACCTTCTGGCTCAGATAATGGTGCTTTTAAATTGCTCCGCGTGACACTCTTCCTCTGTTTGGCGTCAGCTGCTGGTCTCTGACAACATGCTGGGCTTCAGATTGCGGGAGAGTGCAAGCATGAAGGACTGGCTCGCTCCACTGAATTAGCTTTTTTTTCTACAGCCTGAAGCCTCAATCTGTTGGGAGACAGATTGGTGCAAACGCACGTTATCGTGGGCCGAGGCTGCCATTGGCATCGGCTGCACTCCTCCAGTATAAAGGTGCCTGTGAAGGATGTCGGTGGGTAGCACCCTCGCCTCTGAGTCAGAAGCTCACGGGTTCAAGCTACAACTCCAGAGGCTTGAGCACAAAACTTAGGCTCACACTCTAGCGCTGCACTGTCAGAGGTACTGCCCTTCGGAGAAGATGTTAAACTGAGGCCCAGTCTTAAAAGGTCCCATGGCACTCTTTTGAAGAAGAGCAGGGGAGTTATCCCCGGTATAACAACAGAAAACGCTGGAAAAACTCAGCAGGCCAGGCAGCTATCGAGTTATCCCCCGGTGTCCTGGCCAATGTTTATCCCTCAATCAACATCACTAAAACAGATGATCTGGTCATTAACACATTGCTGTTTGTGGGAGCTTGCTGTGGGCAGATTGGCTGCCGCGTTTCCCACATTACAACAGTGACTACTGAGGTCGCGTGAAAGGTGCTATATAATGCCAGTTCCTTCCTATAGCTCACAAGTACAGGACCCAGCTGTGTAGGAGCTACATCCAAACAAGGCAATTGTACATTGAGCTCTCACAATATTGGTGGTGAATGTCTTCCTTTGGACCCCCTCAGGAGGTCTTTTCTTTTTAAAAAGGGAATCAGAGGTTAAAGCGTCTGTACCCTGTGCACCCCACTGCAAAATGACCTGGGATCACACTTGCTCTCCAGGTCAAACTATTGTCATGCGTGAAGATTTCTGAGCAAAGTCCACGGACCCTGACAGTCCTATTCATATGTACAGTCCAGTGTTTCTCTTTAGAAGCTGGGTCCCATCAGGAAGAGGTTTAAATTTAGAGATAGCAATTCTTTTGTCTCCCAATCCTTTTTCAATCGTCAAATGCTCCCCCCCTCCTCTTGCTGCAGCGCCTTATCGACCCTTCAGCCCCTGTTTCCAATGACTGAAGGGTCGATAAGCAGACGGCACAGATTTAAGGTGATTGGCAAAAGAACCAGAGGCGACATGAGGAAAAACTTTTTTACACAACGAGTGGTTAGGAATTGGAATGGAGTGCCTGATAGGGTGATGGATACAGAGTCAATAGTAGCCTTCAAAAGGGAATTGGATAAATACTTGAAGGAGAAAAAATTGCAGGGATGTGGGGAAAGAGCGGGGGGAGTGGGACTGACTGGATTGCTCTTTGAAAGAGCCGAATGGCCTCCTTCTGTGCTGTACTCTACTCTTCTATGATTTAAGCCCTGCTCTTCTTCGAAATAGTGCCATGGGATCTTTTACGTCTGCCTGAGAGAGCAGACGGGGCCTCGGTTTAACGTCTCATCAGAAAGACGGCACCTCTGACCGTGCAGCACTCCCTCAAGTACTGCACTGGAGTGTCAGCCTAGCTTTTTGCACTCAAGTCCCTGGAGTGGGACTTGAACCCACGACCTTCATGACTCAGTGGCAAGGGTGCTGCCCACTGAGCCACTGGCTGACACACTAGGGGGCAGTGGGACTAATTGGAGAGCTCTTTCAAAGAGCCGGCACAGGCACAATAGGCAGAATGGTCTCCTTCTGTGCTGTGTGATTCTATGAAATGGCATCACACTCATTGGAGGGTACGTTCAATCACCAGGACATAGATCGGGTTCAAGGGGTAACCACATGCCAACGTGTCTTGGTTTAGAGCACGCTGTGAATGACCTGCCAGTTAGAGGTCATTGTCAAAATTTCGTTCTCCTGCAAAAATACCAGCGCTCCTATAGTCCCATCTCGATCTCCGCTGGCGGGCTCCCATTCACAGTGCGGTGCCGGTTATTGTTACGGTGGCGGGCGCCCTTTTGGCGAATCCCGTGCGTCGCATTGTTAACGCTCCCCCCCTTCTTTGTGATGGATGCTGTATCTGGAGGGAGCGGAGGAAAAGAACTTTCCAGAAAGCCTACCAGGACATCGTGCTATCCCAAACGCTCCAGCTCTCCGACACTGAGAAATGAACTTCTTATTGTGAGCAGCAAAGGGGCACTGGGCCCACAGCCCACTTCTGTTTGATGAAGAGGCTCTCGCGGTCAGACTGCGAGCATGTGAAGAGTTTGATTTCTTTATTTTTTTTTTACCCCAGGGCGATTAATTTGTCGATGCTGCTTGTCGACATCGGCCGTGCTTTAAGTACCTGCTGCCTAGTGAAAAGAATGCGGTTAGGCAAATAACAAAGAGAGGCCTTAGCTGGGGACATCATTCATTCTCTCAGTAACCACCACTATCGAAAGGAGCGGGGGTGGGGAAGAGACCATGTTATTCCTCATCGCCTCTCATTTTGTTACTTCCAAAGGTTTTATTAACCCCCCCCCCCCATTTCAGACCCTCCGGACACATTGCACAGTCGCTGGATGTCGGCCGTGGCTCAGTGGGTAGCGCTCTCGCCTCTGGGCCGAAGGTTGTGGGTCCAAGCCCAACTCCAGAGACTTGAGCACAAAACTCTGAGGGAGCGCTGCACTGTCGGAGGTGCCGTCTTTCAGATGAGACGTTAAACCGAGGTCCCGTCTGCCCTCTCAGGTGGACATAAAAGATCCCAAGGCACTATTTCGAAGAAGAGCAGGGGAGTTATCCCCGGCGTCCTGGCCAATATTTATCCCTCAACCAACATCACTAAACAAAAGCTAAATTATCTGGTTACTTATCACATTGCTGTTTGTGGGAGCTTGCTGTGCGCAAATTGTCTGCCGTGTTTCCCACATTACAACAGTGACTGCACTTCAAAAAGTACCTTATTGGTTGTAAAGCGCTTTGAGACGTCCTGATGTCATGAACGGCACTATATAAAAGAAAGACTTGCATTTCTATAGCGCCGTTCACGACCATCGGACGTCTCAAAGCACTTTTGCAGTGCAGTCACTGTTGCAATGTGGGAAACACGGCAGCCAATTTTGCACACAGCAAGCTCCCACAAACAGCAATCTGCTAATGACCAGATAATCAGTTTTTGTTATGTTGGTTGAGGGATAAATATTGTCCAGGACACCGGGGATAACTCCCCTGCTCTTCTTCAAAAGAGTGCCATGGGATCTATTTACGTTCACCTGAGAGGGCAGACGGGGCCTGGGTTTAACGTCTCATCTGAAAGACGGCACCTCCGACAGTGCAGTGCTCCCTCAGTACTGCACTGGAGCGTCAGCCTAGATTTATGTGCTCCAGTCCCTGGAGTGGGACTTTGAACCCACAACCTTCTGACTCAGAGGCGAGGGTGCTGCCCACTGAGCCACAGGTGACATATGAATGCAAGTTCTTTCTGTCTTTACACTTTAGCATAAAGAGTTGCACCGCGATAACCAATAATAATGCCAGTCGAGAACAGGAGCGGCTGTGGATCCAAAAGTACTAATGCTGCACAAGTTTAATTGCAAAATAATGCTCGACTTTAATGTGTTTGAATAAGCTAGCACAGGAACTTCAGCGCATGCCTATTTCAGTGAACGCACTTCAGGGAGAAGGGTTTTATGATCAGTTCTTTCATGGGGCCATTTAATCACTTCCTGTGAGTGAATAGAGCTTACAAACCCCAGAGTTAATAGCGCCGTGTCCAGTTATACCAGGCACTTTGAAGCATGGGCTGCAACGGGTGATGATGGGATGGATACAAAGCCCTTGAAGTGGCAGCTGCAGTCAGTGCTATGAGCCTAGGAATGTCCGCCGGTGATACTAGCAAACAGAATAAAACTTTGCGGGTTCGTCTGACATTCCCGTGCACTATTTTAATAGAAGAAGGCGGCTTGCATTTATATAGCGCCTTTCACGACCACCGGACGTCTCAAAGCGCTTTACAGCCAATGAAGTACTTTTCAAAGTGTAGTCACTGTTTTAATGTGGGAAACGCGGCAGACAATTTGCGCACAGCAAGCTCCCACAAACAGCAATGTGATAATGACCAGATAATCTGTCTTAGTGATGTTGGTTGAGGGAGAAATATTGGCCAGGACACCGGGGATAACTCCCCTGCTCTTCTTCGAAACAGTGCCTTGGGATCTTTTACGTCCACCTGAGAGAGCAGACGGGTCCTCGGTTTAACATCTCATCCGAAAGACGGCACCTCCGACAGTGCGGCACTGGAGTGTCAGCCTAGATTTCTGTGCTCATGCGGGGTTTAACCTGTTTATTTTGAATCGGTTAATGCCTCCGCTAAATCAGGACTATCGTGGCAAGGCGCCCTCCCACTGATACCAGCAAGTCATTCTCGGGCTAGAACAGGTTTTTAAAAATCTTTCTAATGCTTGTCTTTCCTTTCCCACTTTCTCTCCTCATCCCCAGAAGGTGCAGGATGCAGTTCCACGGATGCCATTCTTCATGCTTACGCCAGGACACCAGACTATGTTAACCATGGAGGCCATCGCAGCAGAGATTATTCCTGTCCCTACTCGCTGCCCAAACACACACTTTCTAACAGGGGTCATTGAATAGCAACAACAACTTGTACTTATATAGCGCCCTTAACGTAGTAAAGGCGCTTCACAGGAGCGTTAAGAAACAAAAATTGACACCGAGTCACATAAGGAGATATTAGGACAGGTGACCAAAAACTTGGCTTTAAGGAGCGACTTAAAGGAGAGGGAGGTAGAGAGTTGAAGAGGTTTAGGGAGGGAATTCCAGAGCATAGGGCCAAGACAGCTGAAGGCACGGCCGCCAATGGTGGAGCGATTAAAATCGGGGATACACAAGAGGCCAGAATTGGAGGAACGCAGAGATCGGAGAAATCAAGACTAGGTATCCCGGCAGATTTTCTCTCCCCACCTTCCCTTAGACCAGGCCAATTAGAACACTCCAAGTCCAACCCGCTGGAATCAGCTAACCCAGGAATCGGAACTTGGGGCCTTCTGGTCTACATGCCTTGGCACCGCACCTTGGTAGCACCATCAACCTTTAACTAATTAACCAATCGGGGAGGTTTGATTGATTGGGCATCCTAATTTTGGCCATTTTTATCTGTTAGTCACGAGCAAAAATTCAGTATAAATAATTGTCAGGTAAGAAGATAAGAACTTTTGGGAACCAGAATAGACCATTAGGTTCAAACAAGCCTGTCCCTTTAAACACCATCTATCTGCTTTTGCACCACATCACTCGATCCTTTCTCTCCCCAGAAAGGCACCCAACTGTCCATTCAACCCATTTAAAGAAGAAAAGACTTGCATTTATATAGCGCTTTCTCCAACCTCAGGACGTCCCAAAGCACTTTTCAGCCAATGAAGTACTTTTCGAAGTGTAGTCACTGTTGTAATGTAGGAAAAGCGGCAGCCAATTTGCGCACAGCAAGCTCCCACGAACCGCAATGAAATAAATGACCAGATCATCTGTTTTAGATGTTGGGTGGGCTGTGGGACCCATTTAACACTGTTTGCTTCATAGTTCTTCCTGGTAATTTATTCCACAACAGTATTATCCTTTGGGTTAAGACGTTGAATCTGACTTTTCTTATTCCTAACGCCCTATTTTTCACCTTGCGCCCCCTCCTATTTGAACTCTGCACCACAGTGGACAATGAACAATCATGCTGCCCAAAGTGACCTGGAAGAGTAGCACTTGCACTGAGAGTTTACGGGCCGTATAGTCCGATGCCTACGGGTGTGTACGGGCTGTGTACACACCCGTAGGGACATCGGAAATGCTGGTTTCAGGCATGCGAAGCGCATGTGCTGAAAACCGGTATTTCCGATCTGTCAAGAATGCTCGGACGCCTGCCCTGGAGAAGGGCCTCTGCGGGCGGATAGTTCCGCTTTCTAGAGAACCTCCGCCCGCAGAAAACCCTTAGAAATCTTACGCCTGGGAAAAGCAGGAGTAAGGCCTGCTTTTACCAGCATAAGAGTTGAAAAAAGTTTTTTTTTTAATTTCACTCATTTATAATTTAAAAATACTTTTTTAAAAAGTTTATTTTTAGCCCCGTAAAAAACGTTAATTATTTTTTTCAAAAAATTAAATCTTTGTTTAAAATATTTAATTTATTGTAATTTTAACTCCTTTTAAAAACATGATGGTTTTTTAAAAATGTATTTAATGTCTTACTGTGTTTTTGGGGTGAACTCCATTCATATATTTGACAGGTCTATCTGTCAAGTGTATGAAGGGAGATTCCCTCCTCCCATTGGCTCCCCATGGCCCACGTGATCCCAGGGATGCTTGCGAACCGCATGCGCCCCATGGGATACCTGGGCCCTGCGCATTTCGACTGTGGACAGGCCCAGGAGCGGAAGTATACGCACCTCGGGAGCTCTCAGGTAAGTTCGTAGATTTTTTCCAGATCGGAGGCCTCCGCCCGCGGGAAGCCTCCGATCGGAAAATACGGGCCTGCATCTTCTGCCCTGCACTTCCATCTCTTGTGAGCACTGAAACACGGAAGCAACGGGACCAAGTCCGATATCACAAGGGAGTATTTTTATTCGTGTTGTCACACAATGCTCTTGCAACAGTTGAAATCGGAACATTAATTATTATACACAATAAAAAGACAAGTTAGATAAGACTGGGCCCATGTAGTCACTTGTAGAAGGACCCCTGCCTTAACACAAGGGTCATTTGCAGTTCACGACCGGACGTCGCTCTCTTTTTAAAAGCTAATTTCTTTTGTTTCTCGGGACAACAGTGTGCTGTCTCCCTGGGATACGCCTGGGGTTCTGGCCCCTAAACCATGGTCATAACCTTTAAGGCTTCGGGTTGGAATCTCCGGATCTTTTTCTTCAGCGCTTTCGACGCCTTTATGCGGCAAATCCTGGCCTCGGAGCGGCGGCTCCGGCCCGTTGCCGATGGCGACTCGGCCGAACCCGAGCCCTGAGGCCAGATGAGGGCGCTCCCGTCCGCCTGGTCCGCGCTCGGGACGCCCTCGCTCCCGCTCCCCTCGCCGTCGCCGAAGCAGTTGGCCGTGTGGTCGCTGAGCTCGTCCCCGCTGCTCTCGGCGATGGTGGAATGGAAGAGCGAGGCGCATTCAGCTGAGTACTCCGACTGGTCCGACTCGCTCCGGGCCCCGGGGTGGCTCCTAAGCGTCCGGCTGAAGCCCCTGGCGCGCGCCGCCCCGAGCCTCCCCGCCCTCTGCCGCTGGGCGCCGTAGCCCAGCCGGCCGGCGGGGGCCCTGGTGAATATTTCGACGGACGACAGCCACCGCCGCTGCTTGGCCTTCGTCCCTTCCTCGCCGGCCTTGGGGACCCCGCAGAGGGCCGGGCTCCGGAACTCCAGCCCGTAACGCGTGGGATGAAGACTGGACTCCGAGCACGACCGGCCCGGCGGTTCGGGGCCCAGCCCGGCGGCTGCCATGACACAGCTCCTGCGGGCGCGGTCGCCGTCGGCGGGGGTTCCGAGAGCAGCGCCAGTTCGGGCAGGCAGCCGCTTGCCGGCCCGCGTGGTCTCGCCGCTCCTCCTCTTGATCTTCGCCACTTTGGTCTTGCTGCCGGCCGGCAGGATCTGCCCCCGCTGCCGGGACTCTGCGGGCACAAACTGGGCATGCACGAAACCGCCCTTGGGCAAGGCCTCCCCACCTCTCCTCGCCGCGCCCCCCGACCTCTGGCTGCTCCTCGGAGGTGCCTCAGCGCCGGTTGCCGTGGGACCACTGCAGGTCAGCCGGCTGGAACTGGGCTGCGTGGGTAGGCCCGAGCAGGCTCCTGAAGCACCGGCCATGGGCAAGTCCTTCACCCCCGAACTGAACTGATGATCCCTGCTGGCGGCCCTAGACTCTGCCCCCAAGCGATTAGTCGAGGCTGGGATCGTCGAGCAGCCGGGCCCCGCCTGCCACCTCAATCTCGCGGTGACAGCGGTTTCTGCCGGGAGTCCTACATCTCTCCAACTGTCGCCCCATCGCAGGACTGTGATCTTCTCAAGCTGCCCCCTTGCTGCGTTGTTGTTACTGTTATTTTTCACGGCCTCGGCGGAGCGCAAAAGGTCCTTTTCTCGCATCACGGCATTCGGGCTTGTTTCGGAGTCACGGTTCATGGCGGCCTTGCTGATCCCACCTGCGTGATGTTGGGTTAGTTTATTTACATAGCCAAGCCTGGTTTCAAGCGGGATTGGCCTACTGGCGGATTAGGCAGCGCGGCGCTAGTTAGGATGTGCCTGCTGTCCGCAATAAGCGCCTTCCCAGTCAGACCGAACAAAGGGCTCTGCAGAGCCACTGCGTGGAGGGGACTGGGGTAATTGTAAACGTCACTGCTGTTCTTGGACACCAGGTCGCATCGATACTTCGGATCTGCTATTCGGGGCTGTAGATTGCTACCGGAGCACACAGGCGGAAGCACTTTCGGATCAGACGCTCCTGGAGGATCTCTTCGCGAGGGTACAAATCTCTCCAAGTCACCTGTATCGCAAATGAGAAGGAGAACAATACACATCAGAATATTGGGAATTATTAGTTTGTCTGTCAGTCATGTCCCGTCAGTCGGTGTATCTCCCCCACAGTCAGTGTATCTCCCCATTAGTCATATCCCTGGTCAGTCAGGATAGTGAAGCTCTGATTATATCCAGAGAGAGAGAGAGGGAGAGAGAGAGGGTGAGAGGAAGAAAAAGAATGAACGAGAGAACGAGAGGAAGGAAGGAAGGAGCAAACGATAGGAAGGAAGGAAGGAAGGAGAGAACAAGAGGAAGGAAGGATGGAAAGAAGGAGAGAACGAGAGGAAGGAAGGAAGGAAAGGAGAGAACGAGAGGAAGGAAAGAAGGAAAGAAGGAAGGAACGAGAGAAAGGAAGGAACGAGAGAAGAAGGAAGGATCGAGAGGAGGAAGGAAGAGGAAGGCAGGAAGAGAGAGGATGAATGGGAAGGCGAGAGAGGAAGGACGGAGACGAGAGGAAGAAGGAAGGAACGAGAGAAGAAGGAAGGAACGAGAGAGGAAGGAAGGAACGAGAGAGGAAGGAAGGAACGAGAGAGGAAGGAAGGAACGAGAGAGGAAGGAAGGAACGAGAGAGGAAGGAAGGAACGAGAGAAGAAGGAAGGAACGAGAGAAGAAGGAAGGAACGAGAGAGAAGGAAGGAACGAGAGAGGAAGGAAGGAACGAGAGAGGAAGGAAGGAACGAGAGAGGAAGGAAGGAACGAGAGAAGGAAGGAACGAGAGAAGGAAGGAAGGAACGAGAGAGGAAGGAAGGAACGAGAGAGGAAGGAAGGAACGAGAGAGGAAGGAAGGAACGAGAGAGGAAGGAAGGAACGAGAGAGGAAGGAAGGAACGAGAGAGGAAGGAAGGAACGAGAGGAAGAACTTGCATTGATAGAGCTTCTTTCTCAACCTCATAGCCTCAGGGTCCACCTCCATTGATGAAGTGCCTCAGAATTTAGCGGTGAGCAAATGTACATAAGAGCGAGTTTCCCAGTGTCTAACCCCGTCACTGAGCTTTGCGCGGCAGGAACACATATTGGGAATTTGAGGGGGAGGGGTTACTGGGTCTGTGCAGGATTTTCCATTCATTAAATAGAAGCCTGAAGACTTTTCTGGGAGCATAGTCGAAACTCACAAGAGCCTCGAAATTATGCTGCACAATAATTGAGTCAACCAGTTTAAAATGAGTAGGTTATTGCCTCCGTTAAAGTGATGGGGAGAGGAATTTCAAATGAACACGCTAAGCGTTTACACGCAATTAGCCCACAGCCTATGCCTTCTGGGAGGTTGGGTGATGCAGACCTACTTCACCTGGTGGGACGTCTATGGATATAATGGGGGTGAAAGTGCCCATATCATGCAAGGCTTGAAGTCTGGGTCTTTGGGCAACACAGACCCTCAGTGTTCACTTCACCCAGTGGAGATGTGCAGAGATACACCTGAGTTCTTGGTGGTGGGGCTATACAGATCAGTAAGTCTGCACTTCGAAGAGCAGGAGAGTTCTTCCCCCAGTGTCCTGGTCAATATTTATCCCTCAACCAACATCACCAAAAATAAAACAGATGATCTGGTCATTATCACATTGCTGTTTGTGGGAGCTTGCTGTGCGCGAATTGGCTGCTGCGTTTCCTACATTGGATTGTTCTCCTCACAGCAGGGAAGGTTAAGGGGAGATTTAATAGAGGCGTTCAAAATTATGAAGGGGCTTTGATTGAGTAAATAAGGAGAAACTGTTTCCACTGGCAGGAGGGTTGGTAACCGGAGGACACCGATTTAGGATAATTGGCAAAAAGCCAGGGGGGAGAAATTGTTTTATGCAGCGAGCTGTTATGATCTGGAATGTGCTGCCTGAAAGGGCGGTGGAAGCAGATTCAATAGTAACTTTCTAAAGGGAACTGGATAAATACTCGAAGGGGAGAAATCTGCAGGGCTATGGGGAAAGAGCAGGGGGAGTGGGACTAATTGTTTCGCTCTTTCAACGAGGCAGCACAGGCACGATGGGCCGAATGGCCTCCTCCTGTGGTGTATGCTACCATGATAACAGTGGCTGCACTTCAAGTGTACTTCATTGGCTATAAAGCGCTTTGAGACGTCCTGAGGTCTGTGAAAGGCGCTATATAAATGCAAGTTTCTCTCTTTCTTTCAGGGCAACTTTGCACGTGTAAGAGGGAGAGGCAACACTACCTGTAGAAACCGGTCTCGGCCTGGGTACTCCTGGTTTTCCGGTGGTAACGGCGAGCACCGGTTCGGCAGTGGTTTTGATCCCTCGCCCAGGTCGCTTGCCAGGCCCTTGCTGCTTGAAGGCTGCTGACTGCACGGTGGTCTCATCGACAGATCGAGGGCGGTAGCCCGACTTGCTGGCCTTGGTCTCAGCTGAGTACAGCAGGCTGCTCTGGGAGGACGACATACACTCGCTGTACATGGAAGTGCAGGAGTTGGACAGGGAGCAGGAACCCCCATCGCTGAGCTCGTAAAACCCTGTGGATCAGAAACCAAAGAACATTTTACGGTACCCATTAGACGCACTGAATTGATTAATAAGCGTTGCACAATGCCACAGAAAGCGAAATATTGCGGCTTGCTGGACACCTGAAATAAAAACCAGAAAGTGCTGCAAACACTCAGCAGGTCAGGCAGCGTCTGTGGAGAGAGAGAGACAGAGACAGAGAGAGAGAGACAGAGAGAGAGAGACAGAGAGACAGAGAGAGGGACGAGACAGAGAGACGAGACAGAGAGACAGAGAGAGGGACGAGACAGAGAGACGAGACAGAGAGACAGAGAGAGGGACGAGACAGAGAGACGAGACAGAGAGACAGAGAGAGGGACGAGACAGAGAGACGAGACAGAGAGACGAGACAGAGAGACAGAGAGAGGGACGAGACAGAGAGACGAGACAGAGAGACAACGTTTCAGGTCAATGACCTTTTAATGACCAGCGCTGGAAGATGTTCGAGATGGACAGTTTTTAAGCAAAGACCGTCATGGAAAAGGGGAGGCAGGGAAAGAACAAAAGGGAGAGAGGTCTGTGATGGGGTGGAGGGCAGGAGTGATTAAAATGCCATACTTTTAAGTGGAACACTCTCCATAGATTACCTAATCTTAAGGGCTCCCTTCCCCCAGCCCATAAATGACCCGATTTATTCGGGATCACTCCATGCCTGGATTTGGAAACACAACCTCCGGGTTACTAGTCCGCTACCATAACCACCAGGCTACTGTATCCTTATTGATAGTCATTAAAATGTAACGACTAGCACCAACTGTTTCTCACTGGTGCTGAACTGGAAGTGCCAAGTATAAAGTACAGTAGACACAGAGGATGCTGTAAGAGGTTTGCAAAAGAATTTGGGTCGTTTTTGCTATTGGGATAGAAATATTTAACACTGAGAAATGTAAAAGTGCTACACAGAATTTACAGCACAGAAACAGGCCATTCGGCCCAACTGGTCCATGCTCCACACGAGCCTCCTCCCACCCTACTTCATCTCACCCCATCAACATTACACGCTGCTCGAAAGATTTTATGGAATTGAATCGTCACTGGGAGAATCGCCAAGATAGACAACATCATCTTCAATAGAATTCAAGGAAACAGCCTGAACTGTAGAATGCAAGTGTACGGAAGACATGCTGAGGCCTTACAATGCATCCAGACCAGGCGGAGAGGACCAAGCTCAGTTTGGCCGACACCTCATTACATAAACTTGCATTAGAAAGACTGCAGGCAAGAGCGAGATTGATCCCAAGGATAAGGAGGAGAGACTGGAGAAGTTTAAACTTTGCAGCCTTGGATGTCAATTAAAAAGGGAGGGACCTCACTGAAGTATATAAAGTATGAAATGGTACAGAGAAGATAAACCCTGAATATTATGATAGGGATCGTGCTAGAACTTTATAAATCACTGGTTAGGCCTCAGCTGGAGTATTGTGGACAATTCTGGGCCCCACACTTCAGGAAAGATGTAAAGGCCTTAGAAAGGGCACAGAGGAGGTTTAACTAGGATGAGGGACTTCAGTTATAGAGACGAGGTTGGAAAAGTTAGGACTGTTCTCCTGGGAACAGAGAAGGTCAAGAGGTGACCCAATAGAGGTTTTCAAGATGATGAGAGGTTTTGATAAGAGTAGAGAGAGAAAAACTATTCCCTCTGGTGAGTGGGTCAATATCCAGAGGTCCTAGATTCAAAATCATTGGCAAAAGATCGAGAGGGGAGAGGAGGAGAAATTTTTTCACTCAGAGAGTTGTGGGGATCTGGAACGCTCGACCTGAAAAGGTGGTGGAAGCTGATTCCATCAATAATTTTAAAAGGGAGTTGGACAAGTACTTGAGGATGAGGAACTTACAGGGTTACGGACAAAAAGCGGGGATGTGAGACTAAACACGACCGCTCAAAGAGTCAGCACAGGCACGACGGGCCGAATGGCCTCCTTCTGTGCTGTAAGTTTCTATGATTCTACGATTCCTTCAGAGTCGGAGTCAGCCAAGGAAATAGGACATCAAGGGAAAATTAGGAGAGATCATCAGGAGGAAACATTATTTCCTCTGAGAGCGATGGTGATTGGAAGAAGCGACCGTAGAAGGTAGAAGATACAATTGATGCACTAACATTGGGGTTAGTCAAAGAACAATTAGAAGCCATAAGAAGAGTTAAAGTACGAGAGGGATGTGCTTTGATGGGACAATACCACACAGGCTGGGAGTGGTGTCTCATAAAATTACCCCAATTGAGTATAGGCTTAAACCGGCTTGTTCAACACGAGATGTGGCTCTCCAAGTAAAAGGCACTGACTGTTACTATAAATCTTGTGCACACGACAATGTCGTACATTAGGTCTGCTAACAAAACAGAAAGAATGGCTGGCTGTTCTGCTGCTTGAGTGAGTCTGTCAAGCAGGAATCTGCCTGCCTGGAGGGCGAAAGCATTAGGATTACTCTGCGTGTCTGAGGCTCACCACCTAAAGCGAAAGGGACTTAACGGCGTTTCGAAGCACGAGAGAAACCTTAAAATAGAAACAGCTCTTAGGCTGCACTTACAGCAATGGCGTTATTAATAATATGACTGAGCTGGCACTGGAGCCCACAGGCAGCAACAAGACACACATCTGAGCGGACCGTTCGAAACTTCAGCCTATAGAACAGGCCGTGAGAGATACTATTGTGGAAGCACAGCGGGGACAAGGAACCCGATACAAATGCATTAAGCATTCGTACGATTAGATTGCGCCGTGCAGTTTCCAGGCTTACGTCATGCTGCTGCGTTATGTATTCAACAGAGGGAGTCCAGTCCTGGGGCGATTGTTATTATTCATTCGCGGTAAGATGCCTGGCTGAAGTGTAGAGGATAAACAAGCAAGAGCATGGTCATCGAAACAGGATCTGACAGGGATCAAGCACGGGAGATGGTAACCCTGTAAAAGGACCGGTCCATTATATTCAAATCCAATTCCACTTACATAAAAGAATGAGATTACATAGAATTTACAGCACAGGAACAGGCCACTCGGCCCAACAGGTATATGCCAGTGTTTATGCTCCACACAACCCTCCTCCCACCCTATCACCATAAACGTTTGTTACTTTTCCCCTCATATACTTATCTAGCTTCCCCTTAAATGCATCTATGCTATTCCCTGTGGTAGTGAGTTCCCCATTCTCACCACTCTGGGGAAAGACGTTTCCCCTGAATTCCTGATTGGATTTATTTGTGACTATCTTATATTTATGGCCCCCAGTTTTGGACTCACCCACAAGTGGAAACATCTTCTCTACATTTACCATATCAAATCCTTTCATAATTTTTCACCACACAGTCAGAGGGTAAATAATTGCCAATGGCAGTACATAAATGGCCACTGTCAGATGCCATGTGCAGCTATTCATTCAGACCCACGAGCACTCAGCCGTTTGATTGGCACCCCATCCACCACCTTAAACATTCACTCCCTCCACCACCGGCGCACCGTGGCTGCAGTGTGTACCATCTACAAGATGCACTGCAGCAACTCACCAAGGCTTCTTCGACAGCACCTCCCAAACCCACGACCTCCACCACCTAGAAGGACAAGGGCAGCAGGTACTTGGGGAACACCAGCACCTCCAAGTTCCCCTCCAAGTCACACACCATCCTGACTTGGAAATATATCGCCGATCCTTCATCGGCGCTGGGTCAAAATCCTGGAACTCCCTCCCTAACAGCACTGTGGGAATACCTTCACCACACGGACTGCAGCAGTTCAAGAAGGCGACTCACCACCACCTTCTCAGAGCAACTAGGGATGGGCAATAAATGCCGGCCTTGACAGCGACACCTATATCCAAGAAAGAATCTCCTGTACATGACAACAGCATGGTTTGTGCATCGCTGGTCTGTAGATACCTCGTCCTGACATAAAAGAAGGCATCTGACCAGCAAATGGAAGTCAAAATCAGGATAGCTTTTTTGTTAGGCTTGGGTATTAAGGTGATATGGAACCAAGACGGGTAGATGGGAGTTAAGATACAGATCAGCCACGATCTAACTGAATGGCGGAACAGGCTCAATGGAGCTGAATGGCTTAATCCTGTTCCTACGAGCATGCACAGTTATGTGGTCTGCCCCACTGTGTAAAGCCCCAACATGTTCGGCTCCACAACAAAAAGCTGGCGCCCGTCAAACATTACCTGAACTCGGCCTGCTGTCACTCTCTAGCTGCTCGGTGGAAGCCTTGTTGACGTCGAGCTTGAGTTCGCTGATTTGTCGGTCCAAGTGTTGCAGATGAGTTTTCAGCCCCGCATCTTGTTTTCTTAAATGTGACTGGAAAGCAAACAAGGGCTGTTTACACAAAAAACCAGAAAAGGCAAATTTAAAAAAATGTATTCTTGACATTCGGCTGGGCCATGGTTTAATATAAATAGTTGGAGCTTTGGGGGTCCCCTCAGCATCGAAGGTGCACAGGTTCCATGCTTGTGTGGGCTGCCATCAGCTTCGCAAAGATAAGCAGAGATGAGGGAGGCCACTCAGCCCATCTAACCATAGGGTAACCATAGTTCCCCCATCATGGCATCTAACTGTCTCTGTAGTGACTCCATAGAGTTTTTCCCTCTACTACTCTTCCCATTAAAACTAAAATGGCAGAGCCCATTCCCTCCCTTTCACCTGACAATCGTGGGACTCTGGACTTGCAAGACAGGGAGAAAGGGAAACGGGAGAGAGAGCCGTTCACAGAGGTCATGAAACCCTGCTTCACCATAGCTCCCCCCCCACCACTTTATATATAAAAAAAGACTTGCATTTATATAGCGCTTTTACACAACCTCAGGACGTCCCAAAGCACTTTACAGCCAATTAAGTACTTTTTTGAAGCGTAGGAAACGCGGCAGCCAATTTGCGCACAGCAAGCTCCCGCAAACAGCAATGTGATAATGACCAGCTCATCTGCTTTTAGTGATGTTGGTTGAAGGATCATTATTGACCAGGACACCGGGGAGAACTTCCCTGCTCTTCTTCGAGTGCCACTGGATCTTTTACATCTAACTGAAAGGGTAGGCGGGGCCTGGGTTTAACGTCTCATCCGAAAGACGGCACCTCCGACAGTGCAGCGCTCCCTCAGCACTGCACTGGGAGTGTCAGCCTAGATTTACGTGCTCAAGTCTCTGGAGTGGGGACTTTGAACCCACGACCTTCTGACTCAGAGGCGAGAGTGCTGCCCACTGAGCCATGGCTGACACTTTGCATAGAACATGTATGGGGTCCGTTTCGGCACAGAGGTGGTGACTGAACAAACACAGGTCCTTCCTGATCTGTACAGCTGAGTACACGGGGAAACACGTTTACCGACTGAGTATTCAAGAGAGCTTATTGTTTAAAAAAATTAACTAATTGTGTATCTCTTTTCCTAGATGAAACTACCCAATGAGAAGGAAGAGAGAGATGGAGTTACCTCCTGGAATGACAGAGTCTGAAGTGATTTATTTTTGGTGTTTCTGTTTACAGTTTTGCAATGACCCGAATTCACTTCAAAAACTGACTAATGCACAGCCAAAGCATCTCGAAGTCTAGACTCTCTTGATTAATGGCAGCAGGTCACAAAACCTGTCCTGAAGATATACAGCGGTCATTGATAATTTAGTACGTCACAAAGATCTCATTTCAGTCATTTCAAGAAAAACAAAGACATTAATCGTGATTATGTGATGCAAGTATTCGGTTTCCTATAATTCTAGCTTTCATAATGTGCCCAGAGAGAGAAAGCCACACACAGCAGTTAAAAACTGACACGAGGAAGATGAAAGCAAAAAAAAAAAATTTGTCCGTGTGATCTACAACCTAGTCACGCTCCAGGTTTTGAAGAAAATGAGCATCAATGTTGTGTTTTCTTTCACACATTGATGGTGCCCATCATTTCTCACTGGAATCATACAGCACAGAAGGAGGAGGCCATTCGGCCCAGCGTGCCTGTGCTGGCTCTGTGAAAGAGCTATCATTAATTAGTCCCACTTACCAGCTCTTCCCCAACAGCCCTGCAAATTTTTCTTTTTCAAGTATGTATCCAATTCCCTTTAAAAGTTACAATTGAATCTGCTTCCACCGCCCTTTCAGGCAGTGCGTTCGTCATTATAACTCGCTGCGTAGAAAAAAATTCTCATCTCCCCCCCTGGTTCTTTTGCCAATGCCCTTATATCTGGGTCCTCTGGTTACCGACCCTCCTGCCAACATAAACAGTTCCTGCTTATCTACTCTGTCAAAACCCCTCATAATTTTGAATGCCCTCTATCAATTCTCCCTTTAACCTTCTCCGCTCTGAGGAGAGCAACCCCAGCTTCTCCAAGTCACTAATGCCAGACTTGGTGTTTCACCTTTACTTCTGGCATTCAGCTCTCCTGCTTGCTCAGTTGGGAAAGGCAGGGGGGTGGTAACTGAGCCCATGCGGGCCAGAAAGCCCCAGGCTCATTCCCCGCGGGGCAGAGGTAGCGGTTAAGGTGGGGGGGGGCGCCACAGTCCCCAAGGCTAGGCGGGAGGCACCAGCTGCTCACTGGTATCTGGTAATGACCTGCTAGCAAGTGCGTGTGCGTCAGGTGAAGGCAAGATCGGGCTCAGCTGTGACGCCCACCACAGTCAAACAGCCCACTATCACGATGTACAGATACAAAAAATGGCCACTTGGGAGAGACACCCACAGCATGGGAGCCTGACACGAGTCCACACTGTCAGGACATGAGGGGGGAAGATTGAAGGGAAATAAAATCTTTTTTTTTTAAATTAAAAAGCACTGGTGCCACACCAAAGGTTTTGGCGCATGGTGTCAAAGGTCAGGGCCAGACTAACTTGTGCAAGTTCGTGTCAAGTAGAACCACAGCCATGAAAGGTGGTCTTCCTTCCTCTCACTTAGTGCCAACAGCCATTGCTAAGCTCCCCCTGGATGTAAAAGATCCCATGGCACTATTTCAAAGAGAGCGGGGGAGTTCTCCCCAGTGTCCTGGCCAATATTTATTCCTCAATCAACATAACAAAAACAGATTATCTAGTCAATATCACATTGCTGTTTGTGGGAGCTTGCTGTGAGCAAATTGGCTTCCACGTTTCCTACATTACAACACTTCAAAAAGTACTTCATTGGCTGTAAAGCACTTCGGGATGTCCTGAGGTCATGAAAGGCGCTATACAAATGCAAGTCTTTCTTTGTTAAGTGACCTCGAGGGGAAAGAGGAAGTGTGAGGACCGCTGGTGAGGACATGATCACTCAGGAGATGCCCCTGCAGTCGAATAACAACAACACTTAACAGTCCCGACTCACTCGGGTAAGGTACCAGAGGGTGAGTCGCACCATCTAACAGCGTAAATCAGTTCCTTAAGGAAAGGTGAAAGGGAGAAAACTGTCCAAAAGTGCTGTGTAACCGGGCTAAATACTACGGAACAAAGGGGGAAGTGACACCTTTAAGAAGCGCGTTAGGCCGATCTATGAATGAACCTGGAAACGCACAATTATCTGGGACTTGCCAACCTGCAGCTTTTTAATCAGGCAAACCCAGCCGAGGAGGAGGCTTGTCTTAAAGGCAATTGTTCGCTGTCTGCCTTTAATTAACAGGTACGGCCGCTGTTTACCGAGGTCACTGCCTCCACTTCAATGCCCCATTCTTCTCAAAGAGGATTTCTCCTTCTGTTTGATTTCCTAAACATCTTTATCTTATCTTTTTGTCTATCGCTAAAGCAGCCTTCAGTGCACAGCCATTCCCCCAGATGCTTTGAAATATTTCACTCCCGCTCTCCTCCTCCCAGTTAAATTGGTCATATTCAGTGTTTCCCTCTGTGATTTGTTTTTTGGCGGGCCATTCAAAATTCCGCACACGCGCGGTTTTTCTATTTAAAAGCCGGCACGCCGGCTGCGCAGAACCTGTAGCGTGCTGCGTGACCATACAGCTTATCAGGGATCATTGGTCATATTGCCCCCTACTGAGGGAGTGCTGCACTGTCGGAGGTGCCGTCTTTCGGATGAGATGTTAAACCGAGGCCCCGTCTGCTCTCTCAGGCGGACGTAAAAGATCCCATGGCACTATTTCGAAGAAGAGCAGGGGGAGTTATCCCCGGTGCCCTGACCAATATTTATCCCTCAATCAACATCACAAAAACAGATTATCTGGTCATTATCACATTGCTGTTTGTGGGAGCTTGCTGTGCGCAAATTGGCTGCCGCGTTTCCTACATTACAACAGTGACTACACTCCAAAAAGTACTTCATTGGCTGTAAAGCGCTTTGGGGCGTCCCGAGGTCGTGAAAGGCGCTATATAAATGCACGCCTTTCTTTTTACAAGCAAAGAATGGGAAATATGATTCAGGATTTTAGAATGGATTAAAAGTGTTTGGCAACAACTTTTTGGGTTTGGGGGTCATTTGAATCCCAAGACTGTGGGCAGCTGGAATGTGCTTGGTGGAATTGGTTGAGATGCCCCCTTGGGGAGGATTGAGAAGAGGGGAGGGGGAGCTGGGGGGGACAAAAGGAATGCACATCTGCAATGAATGAGCAGTGACCAGCTCACCACCGGAACAGCAGCAGCAGCCCAGAGAGCAATTGTCACAGGAGAGCGGGGATCTGAGCTGGGAGGCGACCTGCCCAGTTTTCACACCCAGCGGATGAGCTGTTGATGTTTTAAGTGTGGACAGACGGGGGCGGGGGGGGGGGGGAAGGATGTGTATCCCGTTCGATGTGGATTGAGGCTTGATGGCTCGCCGTCTTTGCGATCACCAACATTTAACGAGCCTCGAAACACCACACCAAGCACAGGGACTGTTCAACCAAGGGGTGAATCACCCGGGGGGGGGGGGGGGGGGGTGCTCTCCGTCGAGGGACTCTTTCACCATTTAATCCGGGGCTAATTTTGTTTAAACCAAAAAACGATAAATGTTTTATTTATCTTTAACCTTTGACTTGTGAACTTGTAAAATAAAAGAGAAAAACAGGGCACAAATTATCGTGAGTGGACGAGATTGAGGGACCTGGAAAGGAGTTTACAACGTTTCTGAGTCTTAACTTCAATCACGATTTGCGGCGAAATATTCATCAACAATTAACTGTGCACTTATATAAAATTTATATAAAATTATTCTATATATGCATGTATATGTATACACCCTTCTATTTAATCCGAAAAAATATTCATAGAACCGTTAAATATATACAAGTATAACCCTTATCTAACACTAAACATTGAAATATATAACTCTTGAACATAGAAATCTTAAATACACTTATTTGTAAAATTCTTAAACATTATGGAACTCTTAAATACACATAGAAATAATTCTTAAATATATGTATATATAAAACTCTTAAAACAGATTGTTGGAACCCTTAAATACACCTACATAGCCCTTAGAGACATGACTAATACCTAAATATATAGCATATTCCTTAAACATATACAAGTCCGTTAGAATTATACATTGCATTTTATTGCAACAGAGACTCCGCTTCAAAAGCGCTTTGAGTCGTCCGGTGGTAGTGAAAGGCGCTATAGAAATGCAAGTCTTTCGTTTCTATGTATATCCACAGCAACCATTGGCAAAACACAAATATATATGTAAGCCGAGAAGACCTGGATGTTTCTCGTTAAGCAATACAACCCCATTAGCCCCTTTAGAGCAACAACTCGTTAAAAGTTGCTGATTTCTTTTAAATATAGGATTGGGGTAATGCTCTTAAATATCAACAAGGAGAAACATCACAACTGATGACTGGGAAATGAATCACACTATGCTATTTGTGGTTAAAACACTATTAACTAGCAGCTGTCAGGCCAGAAGGTATTTCTGGCGGTGGGTTTGAGGGGGGAGTCCCTTGTTGTGGAAGGCTGGGGAAGTTCCTTACCAGTTGATGCTTCAGGGCGCTCAGGGTGGCTTCCAGCCGCTGCTCCTCCGCGTTGCTCTCCCTGCTCCTCTCGTCCCGGCCGCACTTGGCTCTGGGGGGCTCCGCCTGCAGGGCCCTTCTCACCAGTTCCCTCTGCCTCTCCTTCAACAGCTCCAGCTCCTGCAGTCCGGCCAGCGCTGCCCGCAGCCTCTCGCCGGCCCTGCAGCGGTCGAAGGCGGCCGAAGGAGCAGGGATGGGTCCGTGCTTCCTACTCAGCATCGTGCATTGGGCACTCAGTCCCCCTGAGCTTGGCAGGGTCTCCCCCACCCTTTTCACTGTTAGGACGGGACGAAATGGTCAGGTTCAGTGTCCAGAGAGAGAAAGGCTGATTGAGTGCCTTACACAGAGGGAGCTGAATTCAATGGACACAGTAGGGAGGGAGAGCAAATATTTAACACTTCAATCCCAACGTGCTTGCTACCAAACTGAGTCCCAAACCACCTGCTCAAAGCAATCTCTCTCAGATCATCTCTGCCCTCCCCCAGCCCCTGTCCTAAAATCATAAGCCAGCCTTCAATTGGTGAGACTGGATTTACACCCTAATCGTCATCATCTCCTGGGACGTGCCCATTCACTTCGGAAATCCGAGTGCTGCTTTGCAAATGCGTTCCATTTAAATCTAAAATATGCTTAAGATAAAGGCAGCAAACACTTCCCCCTGCTCAATGCACAACAGTCCCTGAGGGAATACAGCCACCCATCTATTCCAGGATTCCCTTCCTGCACAGTCCCGGTACCTTTCCATCTTATTTCCCTGATCTCAAACTCAAACCTCTCACCCACTCCCACCCCCTTGCCCCCTCCCCCCAAGGTTAACTTTCCCTGTAGGAGATTTTTTTCTTAACGTAGAGGTTGGTTAGGATATGGAATGCCCTACAGTGCTGAAAGCAGAATCAGTAGTAGCTTTTACATAGATGGGAAATAGATTTTTTTTAAATAGAAAAAACTTGCATTTATATAGCGCCTTTCACGACCTCAGGACATCCCAAAGCGCTTCACAGCCAATGAAGTACTTTTTGAAGTGTAGTCACTGTTGTAATGTAGGAAACACGGCAGCCAAATTGCGCACAGCAAGGTCCCGGAAACAGCAATTTGATAAATGACCAGATCATCTGTCTTAGATGTTAGTTGAGGGATAAATATTTGGCCAGGACACTTTGAAATAGTGCCATGGGATCTTTTACATCCACCTGAGAGAGGAGACAGGATCTCGGTCTAACATCTCAGAAGACCTCCGACAGTGCAGCGCCCCCTGAGTACTGCACTGGAGTGTCAGCCTGGATTATGTGCTCAAGTCCTCGGAGTGGGACTCGAACCCACAACCTTCTGACCTAGAGGCAATTGAGGTTGTAACTAGCAAGGTAGATAAGGGGGAACCAGTGAATGTAGTGTATTTGGATTTTAAAAAGCATTCGATAAGGTGCCACACAAGAGGTTATTACACAAAATTAGAGCTCATGGGATTGGGGGTAATATATTAGCATGGATTGAGGATTGGTTAACGGACAGAAAACAGAGTGTAGGAATAAACGGGTCATTTTCGGGTTGGCAGGCTGTGATGAGCAGGATACCACAAGGACCTCAGCTATTCACAATCTATATTACAATCTATTACAATCAGCTGCCTCTGCAACTTCACTTCAACCCCTAGCCCACTGGGCCAAACTTCCTCTAAGGATCCCCGCTGCCCTAGCCCTGAACTCGCATCTTTCTCCAGTTTCTCTCCGATCTCCCCTCTTGACCTCTCCACGCTCATCTTGTCCATGAGACCCACTTCCTGCTCCCTCGACCCTATTCCCACTAAACTGCTGACCACCCAACTTCCTTTTCTGGCTCCCATGTTAGCTGACATTGTTAACGGTTCTCTTTCCTCAGGTACTGTCCCCCTCTCCCTCAAATCTGCCGTCATCACCCCCTCTTCAAAGAAAACAACCCTTGACCCCTCTGTCCTTGCAAACTACCGCCCCATCTCCAACCTCCCTTTCCTCTCCAAAGTCCTTGAATGTGTTGTTGCCTCCCAAATCCGTGCCCATATTTCCCAGAACTCCATGTTTGAATCCCTCCAATCAGGTTTCCGCCCTTGCCACTGTACCGAAACGGCTCTCATCAAAGTCACAAATGACATCCTTTGTGACTGTGACAAAGGTAAACTATCCCTCCTCGTCCTTCTTGACTTGTCTGCAGCCTTTGACACGGTTGACCACTCCATCCTTCTCCAACGCCTCTCCACCATCGTCCAGCTTGGTGGGACTGCACTCGCCTGGTTCCATTCTTATCTATCTAATTGTATCCAGAAAATCACCTGCAACGGCTTCTCTTCCCGCTCCCACATCGTTACCTCTGGTGTCCCCCAAGGATCTATCCTTGGCCCCCTCCTATTTCTCATTTACATGTTGCCCCTCGGCGACATCATCCGAAAACACAGCGTCAGTTTCCACATGTACGCTGATGTCACCCAGCTCTACCTCACCACCACTTCTTTCGACCCCTCCTCTAAATTGACACACTGCTTGTCCGATATCCAGTACTGGATGAGCAGAAATTTTCTCCTATTAAATATTGGGAAGACCGAAGCCATTGTCTTCGGTCCCCGCCACAAACTCGATTCCCTAGCCACTGACTCCATCCCTCTCCCTAACATCTGTCTGAGGCTGAACCAGACTGCTCGCAACCTTGGTGTCATATTTGACCCTGAAATGAGCTTCCGACCACATGTCCGCAGCATAACAAAGACCGCCTACTTCCACCTCCGTAACATCGCCCGTCTCCGCCCTTGTCTCAGCTCATCCGCTGCTGAAACCCTCATCCATGCCTTTGTTACCTCTAGACTTGACTATTCCAACGCACTCCTGGCTGGCCTCCCACATTCTACCCTACGTAAACGTGAGGTCATCCAAAAGTCGGCTGCCCGTGTCCTAACTCACACCAAGTCTCGTTCACCCACCACCCCTGTGCTCGCTGACCTACATTGGCTCCCGGTTAAGCAACGCCTCGATTTCAAAATTCTCATCCTTGTTTTCAAATCCCTCCGTGGCCTCGCCCCTTCCTATCTCTAATCTCCTTCAGCCCCACAACCCCCCGAGATATCTGCGCTCCTCCAATTCTGCCCTCTTGAGCATCCCTGACCTTTGGGGTCTTCAGCTGCCTAGGCCCTAAGCTCTGGAATTCCCTCCCTAAACCTCTCCGTCTCTCTACCTCTCTTTCCTCCTTTAAGATGCTCCTTAAAACCTACCTCTTTGACCAAGCTTTTGGTCATCTGCCTTAATATCTTATGTCAATTTTTTGTCTTATAACACTCCTATAAAGCGCCTTGGGACGTTTTACTACGTTAAAGGCGCTATATAAATACATATTGTTGTTGTTGTTATATCAATGATCAAGTGTGATGTATCCAAGTTTGCTGATGATACAAAGCTAGGTGGGCAGTAAGTTGTGAGGAGGACGCAAAGAGGCTGTAAAGGGAGATAGACAGGTCAAGTGAGTGGGCAAGAAGGTGGCAGATGGAGTATAATGTGGAGAAATGTGAAGTTATCCAGAAAATGCTGGAAATACTCAGCAGGTCAGACAGCATCTGTGGAGAGAGAAACATCTGTCATCAGAGAAAGGTCATCGACCTGAAACGTTAACTCTGTTTCTCTCTCCACAGATGCTGCCTGACCTGCTGAGTGTTTCCAGCATTTTCTGTTCTTATTTCAGATTTTCAGTATCCGCAGTATTTTGCTTTTGTGAAGTTATCCACTTTGGTAGGAAAATTAGAAAAGCAGAATATTTTTTATACAGTGAGAGACTGGGAAATGTTAGTGTTCAGAGGGACCTGGGTGTCCTTGTACACGAATCACTGAAAGTTAACATGCAGGTACAGCAAGCAATTAGGAAAGCAAATGGTATGTTAGCCTTTATTACATGAGGATTGAGTATAAGAGTAAAGAAGTCTTACTGCAATTATATAGAGCCCTGGTAATACCACACCTGGAGTATTGTGTACAGTTCTGGTCTCCTTACCTAAGGAAGGATATACTTGCCTTAGAGGGAGTGCAACGAAGGTTCACCAGACTGATTCCTGGGATGGGGTGATTGCCCTATGAGAAGAGATTGAGTAGACGAGGCCTATATTCGCTAGAGTTTAGAAGAATGAGAGGTGATCTCATTGAAACGTATAAAATTTTAAGGGGCTTGGGAGGGTAGATGCCGGGAGGATGTTTCCGCTGGATGGAGAGTCTAGAACCAGGGGTCACAGTCTCAGAATAAGGGGCCGGCCATTTAGGACTGAGATGAGGAGAAATTTCTTCACTCAGAGGGTTGTCAATTTTGGGACTTTCTACCCCAGAGGGTTGTGGAGGCTCAGTCGTTGAGTATATTCAAGACAGAGATCAATAGATTTTTGGATACTAAGGGAATCAAGAGATATGGGGATAGTGCGGGAAAGTGGAGTTGAGTCATGATCTTATTGAATGGTGCAGCATTCAACTCCTGCTCCTATGTTCTTATATACCCAAGCTGTAGGGGGCCCTTCAGCATGTTCACAGATTCCGTCTGGCCATCCAGGACATAGCAGGAACCAGTTCTGACGAAAGGTCATCGACCTGAAACGTTAACTCTCTTTCTCTCTCCACGGATGCTGCCTGGCCTGCTGAGTTTTTCCAGCGTTTTCTGTTGTTATTTCAGATTTCCAGCATCCGCAGTATTTTGCTATCGTATGTTCTTTGATTGTCTTTACACACTCAGGTTATCTACAGCAATAACAATGGCCCTTATCACAGTAATGGGAAAGGAGGTTGGGAGGTGGGGTGGGGGAGTTGGAGTCATTGACACTTCTGCAGTTATAGCCAGTGCCTGAGCCTGGAGAATAACAATGCAACACAACCTGTTATCCTGTCCTCCTGAAGGCACTGATTCCTCGCTGGTTTCTGCTCGCCCTCAGGTACCTCACCCGAGTGGCCATTCCTCACCTGTCGAAACCAGACAGTGCAGTATTGGCATGCTATTTGGTCACGGGAGGCAAACCGTTTTCCAACATTTTTCAGCAGGAAGTGCCAGGTAGAACTGTGGCTGATTTTGCCCCTTCCGGCTACCTCAGCACAGACCGGAATCGATCCTGGGACCTTGCAACTCAGTTAATAGCCGCCTACACCAACTAAGCTGTCGGGTGAGCTACAAGCCCTTCGAACTGAATACAACTGCAATATTAAAACTTGAGGTCATCCAAAACTCGGCTGCCCGTGTCCTAGCTCGCACCAAGTCCCGTTCACCCATCACCCCTGTGCTCGCTGACCTACATTGGCTCCCGGTTAAGCAACGCCTCGATTTCAAAATTCTCATCTTTGTTTTCAAAACCCTCCATGGCCTCTCCCCTCCCTATCTCTGTAATCTCCCTCAGCCCCACAACCCCCCGAGACATCTGCGCTCCTCCAAATCTGGCCTCTTGAGCATCCCTGATTATAATCACTCCACCATTGGCGGCCGTGCCTTCAGTTGCTTAGGCCCTAAGCTCTGGAATTCCCTCCCTAAACCTCTCCGCCTCTCTCTACCTCTCCTTCCTCCTTTAAGACGCTCCTTAAAACCTACCTCTTTAACCAAGCTTTTGGTCATCTGCCCTAATATCTCCTTATGTGGCTCGGTGTCAAATTTTGTTTGGTAATCGCTCCTGTGAAGCGCCACAACCTTCTGACTGTGCTACCAACTGAGCCACAGCTGACAGAGACTCTACACAAACATGCTGCAAACCACTTAGCGAAAGTAGAAGCAAAATTGCAGGATTGTCTGAACAAATGTTCTGTAACTAGTGCACTGTAACGGGGAGTGTCAGTGTTTATATTGTAATGAATCTCCCGACTCTCCTTCACCCCACTCGGAGAGTATTTTTAAATGCTGGAATGCTTCTGTCCGGTAATTATATGCGGTTTTTCTGCGTTATCTTGAGTTTTACTGGGGCCTTCACATTTGCCCTGGTGGGGGGGCCCATATTTGGCCAGGGTCCCTGGGTATGAGGCCCGTGTGACCATGCGTTAATCTGTCCCCCCCCCCCCCGCCCCCGATGAGCACATTTGCCATTACAGTGGGGTCAGGAGACCACGTGGCGGGAGTTGGTTGCACCGACCGGCATCCTGTAAAAGCTCCTGATGAATATGGTCTGTCGAGTTTCCATTAGAGCATTCACTCTGGAGCGGGATCTATGTGGACCCATTGCACAATAAAGAACGAAAGCAAGAACTTGCATTTATATAGCGCCTTTCTCGACCTCGGGACATCCCAAAGTGATTTACAGTCAATGAAGTACTTTTTGGAATGCAGTCACTGTTGTAATGTGGGAAACGCGGCAGCCAATTTGCGCACAGCAAGCTCCCACAAACAGCAATGTGATAATGACCAGATCATCTGTTTTTAGTGATGTTGATTGAGGGATAAATATTGGCCCCAGGACACCGGGGATAACTCCCCTGCTCTTCTTTGAAACAGTGCCGTGGGATCTTTTACCTCCACCTATGTCAATTGTAGCATCCTTATTTCTGCCCTGGCTGATATCAGCTAACGCAGCACTAAATTATACTCAGGGATCTCCTGGCCTAGTGTGGTAGAATGGTACAGCACAACGTTCCGACACAGCGGCGAGAGTGCTGCCACTGAGCCACGGCTAACTCCGTGACTTGGACCTGGAGTGAGGGGGGGGGGGGCGGGGGGCAGGGGGCGGGCTACAGATCAGGAGTTACAATCAGCAACACTCTCCTTGATCGCAATCAGTTCCATGCTCGCTTGTCCCCGTTCTACATTACATTGTGCAGTGCCAGCTCTCTGCACAATCTCTGATAGGGGTTGGCACCTCCTGCTGACACACTTGGAGTGGTGCCCAGCCCATTGCAGCGGGCAATCAGAACTGGTACTAAATGCACGCATTCACTGCAGGGATGAGTCCCAGTGCTTAGCACTAAAATCAAAATCTATCTGTTTAGTATATTCATATATATATATATATATATATATATGCTTTGCATATCAATAGTTAAATAAATGAATTAAAAGTCAATGTGTGTGTGTTCAGTGAGAACAGTATTGTCCCATGATTTCCGCAGTATAAGAATTTATTTACTAGAACTGTGATTTGTTGTCTATTGATGAAGCTCTAAAGTAAACTCAAGCCCCCTCCCGCCATCCCCCCACTCAGGCTCCGAATTCACAGCAGCTCCCGGCTGCTTGTCATTAGCGTGCGGAGTTCCGCGCTGCAATAGGATGTTGTTGCCAATCCCGAGCTATTAGAACTGGGCCAAAGCCTGTCCTGCTCTCACGATGGGCCGACCTCCCAACTCACCCTCATCTCTAAGCAGTCCACCTGCTTACTTTTACTAAGCATGTAGAAAGCATGAACCTGCCTTTATGTCGCCCCCTTTCACAACCTCAGGAAGTCCCAAAGTTGCTTCCCTGCCAATGCAGTAAGAATCTACATTTATCACATCCCAAAATGCTTCACTACCAATGCATCGCTCTTGAAGTGCAATCACTGTTGTCGAACGCCTCCATTTTAAAATTCTCATCATTGTGTTCCAATCCCGCCATGGCCTCGCCCCCTCCCTATCTCTGTAACCTCCTCCAGCCCCACAATCCTCCGAGATCTCTGCGCTCCTCCAATTCTGGCCTCTTGGGCACCCTCGATTTTCATCGCTCCTTGGTGGCCGTGCCTTCTGTTGCCTGGGCCCTAAGCTCTGGAATTCCCTCCCTAAACCTCTCCGCTCGCTACCTCTCTCTCCTCCTTTAAGACGCTGCTTAAAGCCTACCTCTTTGACCAAGTGTTTGGTCACCTCTTTTTGAAGTGTGGTCACTGTTGTAATGTGGGAAACGTGGCAGCCAATTTGTGCACAGCAAGCTCCCACAAACAGCAATGTGATAATGACTAGATAATCTGTTTTTTTGATGTTGTTTGAGGGTTGGCCAAGACACCGGGGAGAACTCCCCTGCTCTTCTTCGAAATAGTGCCGTGGGATCTTTTACGTCCACCTGAGAGGGCAGATGGGGCTTCGGTTTAACGTCTCATCTTAAAGACGGCACCTCCGACAGTGCAGCATTCCCTCAGCACCGCACTGGAGCCTCAGCCTAGCTTTTTGTGCTCCAGTCTCTGGAGTGGAATTTGAACCCACAACCTTCGGACTCAGAGGCGAGGGTGCTACCAACTGAGCCACGGCTGACACTCCAAATTCTCTGCACTCCTTCAAGTCGTGCCACAGAATCTTTTATATCCACCTGAACAGACAGGGCCTTCCTTCCCTTTCCTCTGAAAGACAGCACCTCTGACAATGTAGCAGTCCCTCAGCGCAACACTGATGCATCAATGTAGATTGTGTGAGCAAGGCCAGGGGTGGGGCTTGAACCTGTAACCTTCTGAGGCAGAGGTCACAGGGTGGCCCATTGAGTCAAGCCACTAATACATCATTTACTGGTAAATTTAGTATTCTAGGGCAATACGGCAAAAGAGCCAGAGGGGAGAGGAGGAGAATTGTTTTTTAACACAGTGAGTTGTTGTGGTCTGGAAGGCGCTGCCTGGAAGGGCGGTGGAAGCAGATTCAATAGTAACTTTCCAAAGGGAATTGGATAAGAATGTGAAAGAAAAAAATCTGCTGGGCTACGGGGAAAGGGCGGGGGAGTGGGATTAATTGGAGAGCTCTTTCAAAGAGCCGGCACAGCCAGCACGATGGGCCGAATGGCCTCCTTCTGTGCTCTGTGCTGTAGGGGTCAGCCATTTAGGACTGAGACGAGGAGCAATTTCTTCACTCAGAGGATGAAGAATAGGTATCTGGGTAAAGTACGAGAGGATTTTCAATACTTCCTGCTTGGGTTGTCACCTTCAATTGAAATTTCATTTTTTTTTAGCAAATAGCACGCCTGCTTGTTCACTACTGTCAGCTACTGGCATCCAAGACCGCTAGCGGGAGTGGAACAGTCACCGTGGCGAAGTTTACACAGAGTGTTAGCCGTGGCCCAGTGGCAGCACTCTCGCTCCTGAGTTGGAAGGTTAGGGTGTATGATTCTACGATACAGGCGAGGAGGTCACTGAGTATAACTCAGTGCTGAGTTAGCTCAGCCAGGGCGGAAATGAGGGTGTTACAATTTACCCCAGTGCCCTTGGGGTAAGGAGGGCTGTCAGCTCCCTGACGACTGAGGGAGTGCTGCACTGTCGGAGGTGCCGTCTTTCAGATGAGACGTTAAACCGAGGCCCCGTCTGCTCTCTCAGGTGGGCGTAAAAGAACCAATGGTACTAGTCCGAAGAAGAGCAGGGGAGTTCTCCCCGGTGTCCTGGGGCCAATATTTATCCCTCAACCAACATCACTAAAACAGATTACAGGAAACTCTCGTTTAAACGGCACCTAAATATCCAGAATTCTCTATTAACCGGCAAAATTCATACTCCGAAAACAACACCTCAATAACTGTTTTGTTTTACTGTTGAGTAATTAAAGAGTTATGGATTACCCTCAACTGGCAGTACTGTATTTAATCAAGCATCTTCCACCATCCATTTAACACAACATTCTGTAGGTGAGTACCCAATTACTGTATACTGCACATTTCTTGATTTTTAAAATTTTTGTTTGTTAAAAATAGCCTCGGTCGATAACCCTCTCCGTCATCCGGAATTTTTAATCGACCGGCACCACCCCGGTCCCGTCGGTGCCAGATACTAAAGAGTTTCCGGTATCTGGTCATTATCACATTGCTGTCTGTGGGAGCTTGCTGTGCGCACAAATAGGTTGCCGCGTTTCCCACTTTACAACAGTGACTACGTTTCAAAAAGTACTTCATTGGCTGTAAACCGCTTTGGGACAGTCCTGAGGTTATGAAAGGCGCTATAGAAATGCAAGTCTTTCTTACAGTCAATGTCATTAGAAAAGAAAGGGGAGGAGAAGGAATCAGTTACACACAAGGATGATTTGTGTTGCTTATTTCTGCCCTGGTGATGGTTTGCTCACTATGAGCAGGGAGGCGTTGTTGCCACAATCTGCTCACATTCCAGCCTGCCTGTGTCTCAACCTTCCACTTTCTGTTCTGTTTTCCGTGGTTTTCCTTCCACTCCCTTCCCGAAGACACAAACTCGTTCAGCCTCCAGTGCCCATGGCCACTGGTCATGTGCGAGCCTTGACAGTGGCTGCCATCAGGCTCTTCGACCGGCATGGGGGGGGAGGGGGGGGACCGCTACAGTCAGGGTCCGACTCTGTCCTCACGTGATGGTCACCCCCGCGGTGAGAGGGCTCATTGGATAGAGGTGAGGGGGGCGAGACCCCCTTTGCTGATTCCTCAGCAAACCCCCCCTCACCCTCCCTATCCCAGGCCAATCGTATCTCTGCTTGTGCTTACCCCAAATAGCCATTCGGCCATGTGAGCTTCATCCAATGTTCACACGCGGAGCGGCCATTGGATAATGCTTTATAACCCTGGGCGGCTTGCCTTTCACTGAGCCAAGGATACTGTCTGTACTGTCTGATGTAAGAAAACTGCTAGGCACTTGGTCTAAGCGTTAAACAAAGCTTTAATCAACTGTTTTACAACATGGAGGTCTCATTGTGTCCTTCACTAGTTCCTATTAAGAATGGCCCGCGCAAGCTGGGCCCGTGCCCGAGTATTTATACTCTCCCTGGACAGCGCCACCAGCAGGCCACCCAGTATTATTTCATAAGTCATTTCCACACGAATGACAAGATTCATGTCACTGTCCTTACTGCTACCTGGCTGAGCTCAGCCTACCCAGCACAGACTGGAGATCAACCTAGGGCCTACAACAACAACAACTTGCATTTATATAGCGCCATTCGGCCCATCGTGCCTGTGCCGGCTCTTTGAAAGAGCTCTCCAATTAGTCCCACTCCCCCCACCCTGGCTCTTTCCCCATAGCCCTGCAATTTTTTTTTACTTTTCAAGTCTATATCCAATTCCCTTTTGAAAGTTGCTATTGAATCTGCTTCCACCGCCCTTTCAGGCAGCGCGTTCCAGATCACAACAACTCGCCGCGTAAAAATAAAAATTCTCCTCATCTGGCCTCTGGTTCTTTTACCAATGAGTCTGCTTGTGAGGACCCTTGTCTTGTGCAAATTAGCTGCCTTAATTTAAATGTGATGAAAATGTCCCTGCCTCTCCCTGTAAAGGGTCATTTTGCCAGGCTCCACTCCAGGGAGGAACCTCGCTAGACAGGAGCACGGGTCGCTGATTCAGCCCTATAGCATTATAGGGCCATCTCCACGCTGGGAGCACAGTTCAAAACATTATCCCTCTATCCTCTTCCTGAATATAAACACAGTCCTGATTCTAAAGCAAGATGATGTTATACTGCCACCTGGTGGATCCAGTTATTTCACTTTTAGAAAAAAACACCATATTTAAAATGCGTCACCTTCATAATGCCTGTTGAAGTCTCAAAGCACCATGCGTTGGCATTTCGTTTTCTTTTTCTGTGTTTTTTCTCGCCCAATTGCTCCCCTCCTTCTTCCCTCTGAACAACAACTACTTGAATTTGTATAGCGCCTTTATCGTAGTAAAACGTCCCACGACATTTGCAAAGATACTGACTGCTTGCCAGGTTATAGTTCCACCGGCACCAGTCAGAGGCCTCGCCTCAGTGATTATTCATGTGTCGGTCTGGGTCAGTATGCGGGGGCATCATAAGTAAACCCAATTTTGTCCTCACCCCTTGTCCGCACAGGTATATTTCCAGCAGTTGTTACTGGATAGTGAGCAGGACAGGGGAACATGGTCAATTTCCCCTCCTAACCCTAGGTCTCCGAGCCTAAATTGTACCATCCTCTGGCCTCTTGCGCAGCCCCAATTTTCATTGCACCGCCATTGGTGGCCGTGCCTTCAGTTGCCTGGACTCCAAGCTCTGGAATTCCCTCCCTAAACCTCTCCGCCTCTCTACCTCTCTCTCCTCCTTTAAGATGCTCCTTACTACCTCTTTGACCAAGCTTTTGGTCATCTGTCCTAATATCTCCTTATGTTGCTCGGTGTGAAATTTTGTTTGATAATCGCTGCTGTGAAGCGCCTTGGGACCAATAGAGTCATAGAGCCATAACGGCACAGAAGGAGGCCATTCGGCCCATCGAGTCCGTGCCAGCTCTCTGTAGAGCAATCCAGTCAGTCCCACTCCCCCGCTCTATCCCCGTAGCCCTGCAAGTTTATTTCCCTCAAGTGCCTATCCAGTCTCCCCTTGAAAACATTGAGTGTCTCCGCTTCCACCACTTCCGTCGGCAGCGAGTTCCAGGTCATCACCACTCGCTGCGTAAAAAAGTTTTTCCTCACATCCCCCCTGTATCTCTTGCCCAAAACCTTAAATCTGTGTCCCCTAGTCCTTGTACCATCAACTAGTGGGAACAGCCTTTCCCCGTCTAGCCTATCCAAACCTGTCATAATCTTGTACACCGCTATCAAATCACCCCTCAACCTCCTTTGCTCTAATGAAAACATATCCAGCTTCTCCAACCTGTCCTTGTAGCTAAGATCCCCCATCCCCGGAACCATTCTGGTAAATCTCCTCTGCACCCTCTCAAGGGCCTTCACATCCTTCCTAAAGTGTGGTGACCAGAACTGGACGCAATACTCCAGTTGTGGCCTAACCAGCGCTTTATAAAGGTTCAGCATAACTTCTCTACAATGTTCCCTCTATTTTTTTTCGCGCGCGGTCCCTTTAACTGGCTGGGCGGCCAATGCTAATTTTTTGCGCGCCCATGGTTTCTCCCGTGTAAAAGCCGGTGAGCGGCCTGCGCGGGACCTCCAGACCCCTGTGCAGCCGCGTGGCCGCACAGCTTAACGGGAACACTGCGTGGGACGATTTACTACGCGAAAGACGCTGGATAAATTCAAGTTGTTGTTGTACGGTGGTGCAGCCTTTGCAAAACACTTCTATGAATCTTTCAGCCGATCAGATGAGAAGAGGGTTTCCCCTAGAGTTAAACGGCGCCCCATTGTCACGTTGTATGGGGGTAAAGGTGACTGTGGTGACTGTCATGGCGGCTCACTCCTGGAACTGTTTCTAGGAATACGTTTGCCAAGATCCTTCTGAACCATCAGAATAATAAAGGGCCCTGATCACTCAACAGGCACAAGAACGAAGGAGACATCAGGCTCCAAATAATAAGAACATAGGAACATAAGAAATCAGAGCAGGAGTAAGCCATACGGCCCCTCGAGCCTGCTCCGCCATTCAAGAAGATCATGGCTGATCTTCGACCTCAACTCCACTTTCTCGCCCGATCTCCATATCCCTTGATTCCCTTAGAGTCCAAAAGTCTATCTATCTCAGCCTTGAATATACTCAAAGACTCAGCTTCCACAGCCCTCTGGGGCAGAGAATTCCAAAGATTCACAACCCTCTGAGTGAAGAAATTCCTCCTCATCTCAGTCTTAAATGGCCGACCCCTTATCCTGAGATTATGCCCCCTAGTTCTAGACACTCCAGCCAGGGGAAACAATCTCTCGGCATCTACCCTGTCAATCCCCTTCAGAATCTTGTATGTTTCAATGAGATCACCTCTCATTCTTCTAAACTCCAGAGAGTATAGGCCCATTCTACACAATCTCTCATCATAAGACAACCCTCTCATCCCAGGAATCAATCTAGTGAACCTTCGTTGCACCGCCTCCAAGGCAAGTATATCCTTCCTCAGATAAGGAGACCAGAACTGTGCACAGTACTCCAGGTGTGGTCTCACCAAGGCCCTGTACAATTGTAGCAAGACTTCCTTACTCTTATACTCCAACCCCCTTGCAATAAAGGCCAACATGCCATTTGCCTTCCTTATTGCTTTGGTGACGGTTGATGACTCAGGAGGTGAGAATCAAACTGTGTGATGTCTGCTCCTGCACTCAGCATCATAGATATCAGTCAGTGAATAATGCTGGGTCCCATTAGGTAAAAGAAAGAAAATACTTGGATTTATTTAGCACCTTTCACAACATCGGAACATCCCAAAGTACTTTACAGCCAATGAATTACTTTTCTAGTCACTGTTGTAATATAGGAAATGCGGCAGCCAACTTTATCACAAACATAATGTGATAATGGCCAGATAATCTGTTTTAGTGATGTTGGTTGAAGGATAAATATTGGTCAGGACACCGGGGATAACTCCCCAGCTCTTCTTCAAAATAGTGCCATGGGATCTTTTACATCCACCTGAGAGAGCAGACGGGGCCTCGGTTGAATGTCCGAAAGACGGCACCTCCGACAGTGCCGCACTCCCTCAGTACTGCACTGGAATGTCAGCCTAGATTTTTCTGCTCAAGTCTCTGGAGTGGGACTTGAACCCACGACCTTCTGACTCAGAGAGCGAGAGTGCTACCCACTGAGTCACGGCTGACACAATAGAATGTTGGACCACATAGCCCAAACAGCAGAATTCGAGTCAGAACAAGTTTTGATCAAACTGTGCAGTGCTCTGGCCGGACCACACCTTGAGCAACGTGTCCAGTTCTGAGTACCGAGACAGAAGGAAGACATTCAATCATTGGACGCAATGAGAAGAAGAGTCGCGAGGTCGATCCCTAGTGCTGGCAGTCTGAGTAACAAGGAAAGGTTGGAGAGGTTTGGGCTTTTCAGCCTTGAAAGGAGGCATCAACGCGGGGGTCCTCCCCTGCACCATTGGGGATCTGGGGTGCAGAGTGCTACACGGAGCAGTCGTGTGCAATAGCTTTTCAAGTACCTTCAAGGACTCACAGGCCGCGTGCAATTTTTGCGGCCTTGAGGAGTCCTTGTCCCACATCAGTGCGAGAGGTTGCAGCCCCTCTGCGGTTATTTGTAGGGGCTGCTCCTCCGACTCTGGATGAATTTTAGCCCCACGCTCCTAATGGTTGGCCACCCGGTGCGGAGAGGGTGTGGGTAAGCCGGAGGGTCATCTTGTGGGCCTGGTCCTGAGCTATGCTAAGACAGCAATTTGTAGGTCCAGGATGGGCAGGGCCCAATGGGGTGAGTGGTGGTGTGCTCTGGCTGCCTGCCTCTCTTCCACAGCATTATCCCTGCCCGGGTGGCCCTGGAGAAGGAACACGCAGTGTCCACCGGTATGCTTGATGCCTTCCCCGACCGTATGGAATGTATTGTAGACGCCAATTACAATATCGTAATTTAATTGGTGGCCTTTTTCTCTGTTGCTTATCAAGCATATTATTTAATTGGAACTTTTTGCTTATTTATTATATTAATGGGGTCCTACTTGCCATATTGATTTTATGTCTCTTTTGGTGACCCTGGGATAACTTAGTGGCAAACATTAGAGGTCAATCCAAAAAAAGGCCAATTGGCTTTGCTCCTTTGTAACGATCTTGTGAACCTGCAATCAGCACAAACCAGGAACGGTCCTCTTTTTATTGAACCAAATTAACTGTAAATTAACTAAAAATTAATAAAACTTTAAATAAAACGTATCAAATTAAATTACAATGACATTGCCGGGGGTGACGATGCACTCCAGTCCCCGCGGCGCCCACCGGTCTCGAAAGGCGTCAAGCGTGCCGGCGGGCACCGCGCGCTCCATCTCCAGCCAAACCAGGAACGGTGTGGCCTCAATCTTGCATCAAGCAGCACCTTTACCCAGGAGGCCATCAGGAGGAGCCGCACTTAAAAACTGGTGACTTTCATCTATAGTCTCGCCAATTCAATGCATTTTCTAAGGTGCAAAAGGGATTGGAGTGCATGGGGAACAAGGAATAATTTGATGATTTAATAAGTTTTCCTTTGTTTTATTTATAATTTGGAGTGTGTGCAACTTTTAAAAAGGGGGCACTTTTGCTAAATGGCCTTTGAGTGATGACACAATTATCCTAATTGGCAATTAAAAAGAGGTACCAGGTCTATTTTGCTGTCCTGGTTTGTTCTGTTGGTTTTGTATCCATGTTAATTTCAATCATTGAAAGAGGACAGAAGTCGATTGGAATTAATACGAATCAATATATATATTGAGCCACTTTTATTCTTCTCAGCTGCTGATAGGAGACTAGGGTGCAGAGACTTCGTGGGACCGCCAACAAGTTGCACGCTACCTACCTAGTAGTTCATTCCAGGCTCACGGGAATAATCCGGTCCGGAGCCCACCGCCAACCCAGCAACTCCAATTTTTTTTACCCAAACAACAACGTGTTGGCCGGAGAGTAGGTTGGAAAAGCTGGAGTGTTGAGTATGGCGGTGGTGCACCGGACTCCCGGAGCTCAACGCTTCAAACACAGAAAGACCTTTGGTGAGTCTTGCTTGCGCTGAGCTAAATCACCTTTTTTGACTTGTATTTGTTGTGTTAAGAGGAGACTCACTTGGGTCTGGGAGCTTGAACTGTTTGCTTTCCATCTCTCTCTCTCTCTCTCTATACTAGCTGCACGGAAGGAGGAATCTGCGCTCATTCGGTCCAAATACCCACAGAAAGTACCGGTGAGTGGTCCTGTTGGTCTGTGCCATTGGGGGTTTTCTCTCTCTCTCTCTCTCTCTCGCGCTCTCTCTCTCAAGAGTTGATGAAGACCCTTGTTTCTTTTTACAGGTTATTGTAGAAC
Source organism: Squalus acanthias (assembly GCA_030390025.1). Taxonomy (NCBI): domain Eukaryota; kingdom Metazoa; phylum Chordata; class Chondrichthyes; order Squaliformes; family Squalidae; genus Squalus; species Squalus acanthias. The sequence goes on along the minus strand of CM059436.1, from coordinate 7,911,458 downwards.
GGTATCCTGGCGAGAGGTATCTGCAGTCACTGGATAAAACCAAATTCTGGTTCCTCAGGATGTGATCATGAGCCATTTCAGTACCGTCATCAGGTATCATTGACCAGGCCACGAATAGCCTGTTGAATCAGGCCTGTGTTTCCAAAAAAAAAGGTTAAAGTCACCTCTCCAACATCTGGTTGAGAGTTTGATTTTTCTTTTGTTGAGCCAGTGGATTTGTTTGGTTTTGTGTGTACTGTTCTGTGTGAAATGGGGATTGATGCATATGGAAAATGATCATTTATAAATGGTCCTTGCTTTGTGCATGTGGTGCAGCTCTTCATCCCCTGCTTCTCTGGATTTGGGGACTGTGATGAAATGGCAGTCATCCCATTTGTCTTTTTTTTTGATAACTAACTCATTTATGGACATTGTCTCCAATGTTGACCTTGTTTGGGGGTAGGTGTCCATGGTGTCTCAATTGTCTGACATCCAGTTCTAGATGAGCAGAAATTTTCTCCAATTAACTATAGAAGACCGAAGCCATTGTCTTTGGGCCCTGCCACAAACTCTGTTCCCTAGCTGCCGACTCCATCCCTCTCCCTAACATCTGTCTGAGGCTGAACCACACTGTTTGCAACCTTGGTGTCCTATTTGACCCTGAAATGAGCTCTGACCACACATCTGTGGCATAACTAAGACTGCCTATTTCCACCTCTAACATTCCTTGCCTCAGCTCATCTGCTGAAACCCTCACCCCTGCCTTTGTTACCTCTAGACTTGACTATTCCAATGCACTCCTGGCTGGCCTCCCACATTCTACCCTACGTAAACTTGAGGTCATCCAAAACTTGGCTGCCTGTGTCTGAACTCTAAGTCCTGTTCACCCATCACACCTGTGCTCACTGACCTACATTGGCTCCTGGTTAAGCAATGTCTTGATTTCAAAATTCTCATCCATGTTTTCAAATCCCTCCATGGCCTCACCCCTCCCTATCTCTTATCTCCTTCAGCCCCACAACACAGATATCTGTGCTCCTCAAAATTCTTCCCTGTTGATCATCCCTGATTATAATTGCTCAACCATCAGTGGCTGTGCCTTCAGCTGCCAAGGCCCTAAGCTCTGGAACTCCCTCCCCAAACCTCTCTGCCTCTCTACCTTGCTTTCCTTTTTTTTAAGACTCTCCTTAAAACCTACTACTTTGACCAAGCTTTTGGTCATCTGCCCTAATTTCTTATGTGGCTCGGTGTCAATTTTTTGTCCTATAACACTCCTGTGAAGTACCTTGGGATGTTTTACTATGATAAATGTGCTATCTATGTTGTTGTTCAATTGAGGGGCTGGTATGTTGTTAGATGATGGTGGGGGAAGAAAGAGGCGGCTCATGCAGAACATGAACAGTACAGTAACCTACAAGGCTATGGCCCAAGTGCTGGGAAGTGGGATTAGGGTGGATAGCTTTGTCGGCTGGCACAGACAAGATGGGCTGTAAATTTCTATGATTGGCATAGACCAGTAGGGTCGAATGGCCTGTTTCTGTGCTGTATATTCTATATAATACTACTACTAGAGTCTACTTTAGTTTTTCAAAAATCTGCATCCCACTGGATTTGGATGTGATTTTTGTTTTGATACACAAGAAGTTTTCTTACTAATGGGGGTTGTCCTTTCCTCAGGAACCGGTTGGCTCTATCACCTACTCACGCTTTCTACCTTGTGGTGAAGAACAGAAGTCTCTCCAATATGAGTGCCACCATTGCTGAATTGGATCAAGAATTCAGGGATTCTGATGGCTTCCTCTACATGTCCTATGCATCCCAGGAGATGTTTGGTGCAAGTTGGTCAGGGTCCTAGTGAATTCAGAGGTGGGAGCCTGGAGAAAGACTCTTCCTGGATTGCATTGGCAGAGTATCTATCTCTGGCTCATTGCTGTCTGTACGGCACATCGAGAAGTAATTCCTAAAGTGCTACAAAGTCTAAAAGGTTGCCTGGTCTCTTGAAGGTGAAAATCAAACTTTTTTTCAATTAATTTGTGGTGGACACTTTACTGACTTTTCATCAAACCACTGTTATTAAACTTTCACTTTGTTTTAAAAAAAAAAAATCAACAGATTGAATCTACTGTACCAGTGATGTACTTTCCTTAATCTAGGGAAGAGGTGGTACTAATGAAATAATCCAAAGCTTTGGAAAGTAGATCTAGATAGTCAGAGACCACTTTAAGCTATGACATAGTGATGAAATTCAACTTTGGTGCTAACACAAAACTGGTTTCATAGCAAAAAAAAAAGTTGGGTAGGGTGTACAAAGGGACTGCCAATGGGCGGTCGTCAAATTTCAGATGTGGATACAGCATACCCCTCTGAAGCTGGCCAGTCTTGTGTTGCTGACTTGTTATGTACAGCTAAGTGGTGCACGTCACTTCAAACCATGCCCATGTTTAATAACCTCCGTTTGGCAGATCTATCTGTTAAAACAAGCCCACAAGCAACAAGCTCAGTGAAGAATAGAGAGCAAGTCAAACAGAGCTATAGTATTGGAGCATTCTATAGAGTAGTTTTTGATGTGCTGCCCCTTTAGGTTCTGGTCCATCTACTTGTAGTTCTGTTGCAAAATGCAATAGTTTGGAGCCTCTGTTATTGGCTGCATAATACAATTCTGATTTGAAGCTCTAGTTCAGACTCGAGGTGATAACATACGGTCATTGGGTTTATTTATAGTATTGGTATTGTACACTAGAGGGCTAACAATTGCACAGTGTGTTCCCTGACATGTATTTCACTGCTTTAACTTGCCCCACCCCTATTGTTTGTGTACCTCCAAGAAGCATTTGAGACCTAACCCATGTTTGGAAGGACAAAAATCTATATTTGCATTGCTGGATGTTCTTAACAGTTCAAACAGAGGAAAAAGAACCTGCATCCACAATTCAGTTTAATATTCAGTCATAGATATGTTTTGTACTTTTTAAGGCAATTGTTGGTCATAAAGGCAGTTTACCTACTAACCACCTTTGTAATTGTCTTTTTTTATTGGTGAATATTAATCCAGCTCTATTGTAATAACCAGGTTAAGGCAAGAGCCTCTTAAACCAGTGCACCGTCATTCTGAATAGTACTGTAACTGATGTCCTGAAGTGGATTAGTGATGGCAAGGTGGAATGTTTCTATCCAAGTCTACTCGACTCGTGCTTGGGAGGAATGAGGTTAATCCCATGATAAAATACTAGTTACTGTCCAAAAATGATCTTGGCTTCAACAGAGTGGAGATGGAATGACATTTTGCAGAGAATATTCCAAAGATGAAGTGTTACAATCCCAATGGATGACCAGGGCTACACTATGGGGTGAAAAGCCCTTGGGTATAAGTGAGCCATTCAGTAGTGTTGAGTTATTCCTTTCCCAACATGCAGACTGAAGTAAATGGACTTGTAACTGAACAGATGTTGGCAAAATGTATACAGGGGATATTGATTGCATGCTGTTAGTATATTCTTCCAGTGCTGAGCTCTGGTTTTGAGTCCAGTTTGAACAATCACAACCCAGGGGAGTGTGGGGTTAGCTACTTGCACTTCAGAGCAGCTCAGGATGACTCTGCTTCTGACACTTCACTTCTGCACTGGTCTCTACATGTGGCCTACCTACCATTGCACAACTGTCTAGGTATGAAAGTAAAATAGTGCGGATGCTGGAAATCTGAAAAAGCTGGACATACTCAGTCAGGCAGCATCTGGAGAGAGAAAGTTAACATTTCAAGTCTGTGACCTTTTGTCTTGGTACCCAGGCTCACTAAGACTGGCCACCTGTGTGACCACTGGAGGGCTGCCTTGGTGTTATCATGCCAGCAAGTCTGCCTCCAGGCTGGACTGGCAGGAGAATTTAAGCTTTCCCTGAAAACCACAGCATCACTACTGTGAGTCCAGTGCCTTAAACATGTGTTTTCTTTAGATAAATTTCAATGGCATAAGGAATCCAATTCACTAATCAACAATAGTTGAAGACCAACAATGATTGTTTCATAAAATGTGTGCTTTAATCAGTGAAAACCAGCCAAGACGTTGGCACAATGTTCAGTGTTGCCCATTGTGACTGATTGCAGGAGCCATAGTCTAAACAGACAGCAGGTGAAGGGATACACAGGTCCTGTGGAGTTTGTGCTAGAGGTGGTGCCATGACTTGTCACTCACTAGTAATGCTAAATGTACTCCTGATTAAGAATGCTGAACAGACTGGGACTTTTTTTCTCTAGCAAAGACTGAGGGGTGACTGGAGAGGTCTTAAGATTATGAAACAATTTTGATAGAGTAGATGTAGAGAAGATGTTTCCACTTGTGGATGAGAGCAGAACTTGAGTTGCTAATAAATCCAGTAGGGAATTGGAGAAACTTTTAATTATGGGTTAGAATGTGGCACTTTATCACGGAGTAGAGGAAGGGAATTGCAGACTTGCATTTAAGGAGAAGCTGGATGAGCACATGAGCGAGAAAGGAATAGGATGTGAAGGGTGGGAGGAGGCTTGTGTGGCACAAACACTGGCATAGGCCAAATGGCCCTTCTGTATTGTAAATACTTTGTAAAAACAAGTTTGTTAACTGAACCAGAGTGGGAAAGTCTGGTTCAATCACCATTAATGCTTAGTGACCTCATGCAGGGGGTAATAGTAGCAGTGATGTTCTAACTAGTGTCAGGTGTCTGTGCTTAAGTATAGCAAAAGATGATCACTACCAGTAGAGCCCAGGGTATCTGAAATCCTGGCAACAGATTCAATTTTCCCTTTTTTATGCAGTAACTTCTGTTTAAATTTTGCAGAGGGTTGGAAAGATCCCTACTGAATCAATTCCAAAGGGGGGCAGAGGGAAAATTGCACAACAAGAGCAATGTGCCTTCATGTTTATTGAATAAAATGAATCTGCACTGGGACTTGAGCTGAAACTCAAACTTTTATGAAGCAAGCTTATATTCTGCTTGACAAGACTCCCCAAAAGCTTTTACATATCCAAAAGACAAAGAGCACTACAAGACTGGCACATTCAGTGAGTTGCGGTCAGTAAATTTGGTGTCCCATTTCCTATTTGATTGTCTCCTCTCCACCCCCCCCCCCCCCACCCCCTCCTATCTAGCTCTGTTTTAGACTTCATCTCCTTTTGACCCTAACTTGGCCACTCCACTACTAATCATCTTATCCATACCTCTCGCCTTCATATTTGATCACTTCAAATAGTTGGCCTCCCACCTCAACTCCAGCAGTGTGCAGTCCATTAAATCCACTCATCCTGCTGACCAATATTGGCTAGTGAATTTATATAGCACCTTTTTTTTAGGCTGTCCTAACAGCCAAAATGGTATCTTTGAAGTGTAGTCACTGTTGTAATGTAGCAGCCAATTTGTACACAGCAAGCTCCCACAAACAGCAATGAAATAATGACCAGATAATGTATTTTAGCTGTTGATTGAGGGATAAATGTTGGTCAGGATATTGGGGAAACTTCCCCTGCTCTTTGAAATAGTACCATGAGATCAGAGGGGGTAGACGGGACCTCGGTTTAACGTCTCATGCGAGAGACGGCTCCTCTGACAGTGCAGCACTTTCTCCGTACTGCACAAGTGCCAACCTAGATTATGTGCGCAAGTCTCCGGAGTAGGACTTGAACCTACAACTTTGACACAGGAGATGAGTGCTATGCAGTATTGTCACTGCTGCAATTTAGGAAGTGTAGCAGCCAATTTGCACACAGCAAGGTCCCACAAACAGCAATGTGATAATCACCAGATGATCTGTTTTTTGTTAGTGATGTTGACTGAGGGATAAATGGTGGCCAGGACACCAGGGAGAACTCCTGCTCTTTGAATAGTGCTATGGGATCTTTTCCATCCACCTGAAAGAGCAGACGGAATCTCAGTTTAACATCTCACCCGAAAGACAGCACCTAATGACAGTGTAGCACTCCCTCAGTACTGCACTGGGAGTGTCAGCCTAGATTTCTGTGCTCAAGTCTCATGGAACCCACAACCTTCTGAGCCAGAGCCATGGTTGACGCTGTACCACCGAGGAGTGCCAACCTGGATTATGTGCTCAACACTTGGACAGGGGCTTGAAACCACAACCATCTGACTCCAAGTGTTACTAACTGAGCCAAGCTGACACTCAGTATAAATATCAGACTTGTAGCTACAGTAAAGGCTGCAGCTAGCCAGTTTATTCTGCCTAGCTCCAATTTAAGTTCTCCTGGCTAGGACAGAGTCCTGTGCACATGTACTTATACTGATTTACAGAGCTCTGCTCAAAGACATTAAAAAGAAAGAAATGTATTTATATAGCGCCTTTCACCACCTCAGGACGTCCCGAAGCACTTTACAGCCACTGAAGTACTTTTGAAGTGTAGCCACGATGGGAAACGTGGCAGTCAATTTGCACACAGCAAGGTGATAATGACCAAATAATCTGTTCTGGTGATAGTTGAGGGATAAATATTGACCAGGACAGCGGGGAGAACTCCCTGGCTCGCCTTCAAAATAGTGCCCTGGGACCGTTTACGTCCACCTGAGAGGGAAGATGGGGCCTCAGTTTATTATCTCATCTGAAAGACGGGACCCCCGCTAGTGTCAGGCTAGATTGTGTCAAGTCTCTTGAGTGGGAGCTGAAGCCACGGCCTTCTGACTCAGAGGTTACCCACTGAGCCCCGGCTGACATCTGCCATCGAAGCTTTGACTGGAGCGTCGGCACCTTCAGCGCACTTGGGACAAGCACTGGATAAGTTTGAAAAGCTTCTTTCCGCAGCCCGAAATACGTCTTCATGTTTCTGCCCCAACCCAAGCTTCCTGGCTGGAGTAGTGTGTGCAGTTTTGGTCTCCTTACCTAAGAAAGGATATACTTGCCATAGAGGGAGTGCAGCGAAGGTTCACCAGACTGATTCCTGGGATGGCAGGACTGTCGTATGAGGAAAGATTGGGTCGACTAGGCCTGTATTCACTAGAGTTTCGAAGAATGAGGGGATCTCGTTGAAATGTATAAAATTGACAGGGCTAGACAGACTGGCTGCAGGATGTTTCCCCTAGCTGGGGGGGGGGGTCTAGAACAAGGGGTCACAGTCTCAGGATACATACGGGGTAGGACATTTAGGACTGAGATGAGGAGAAATTTCTTCACTGAGGATGGTGAACCTGTGGAATTCTCTACCCCAGAAGGCTGTGGAGGCCAAGTCACGGAATATATTTGAGATAAATAGGTTTCTATACACAAAAGGCGTCAAGGGGAATGGGGAGAGAGCAGGACTATGGTATTGAGATAGAAGATCAGCCATGATCATATTGAGTGGCGGAGCAGGCTCGAAGGGCCTACTCCTGCTCCTATTTTTCTATGTTTCACAAGTGCTCCTGATAATGTGTGGTAGAAGAGCGCAAAGGGGCAAGAGACTGGAAGAAAATCCTCATGAGAACAAAGGGTGGAGGGCTAAATAATGCAGTACTGAGAAACGCAAATCCAGAAACCTCTGACAGCAATACTATGGAGATCAGCCAAAGGTAGAAAGAACTGATCGTAAATATCAGAAATTGGCCGGAGTGGAGAGATAGGAGAGTACAGCGTGTAAGATAAGCTAGCCAAGATATGTCAGGATTGCTGATAAACATACCAATACATAACATAGCACTGTGCCAAACGTTATATAGACAAAAGGCCAGTTGCCACTGCCACAGATAATGGACTGAAAGAGCCCAGCTAAGTTGCATCTACACTGAGGGTTATCCAATGTGTCATTAGATGAAGACTGATTAATAGAGATTGATGGCTATGATTAGTCAATAACTATTATCGTTGTATCATGCGACTACCAGGATGGTAGAAGGCGAACTAGACGGGCTGTGGACGTTTTCGTCCAGCAATGTCTACGTTCCTAAGAACAACAGAATCCAGAACAGAATGCTGGTCGAGACTGTTAATGGGAGATTCACACTGCTGGTTCAGTGTCAATGCAAAAGTGGTTTTGGCTTTGGGACGTTCCAAGATACGAGAAGTGCTATATAGATATAAGTCCCTTATTTCAGGAATGCACTGCCTGAAAGTACGGTGGAAGCAGTTTCAATAGTAACTTTATAAAACCAATTGAAAATATACTTGAAATGGAAAAAAGTAGCAGGGTTATAGGGAAAGAGTGGGGGAGTGGGATTAATTGGATAGCTCTTTCAAAGAGCCGGCACAGGTACATTGGGCCGAATGGCCTCCTTCTGTGCTGTATAATTCTATCAAACTATGCAGTATATCACAATATATATATGTATATATAGTCCTAGTGGAAATGAACCTGTAAATATACAGAGGGACAGCTAATCACTCAGCTTGTACTGTAGGTAGCTTTGTACTCGGTCAATACTTAAGTTAGCTATAGATGTTTCATCATAGCAGTTCGCTTGGCTGTACTTCCTTTATTTTCTCACTTTGATTGTAGATATTTAGTAATAGCAGATGGTGGAGGAGCTGCTGAAATTCTATCCACTGAAAAAAATGGGTCCAAGAAATCTTTTGCTGGCGGGCTGTGCAGTTTCCCAGTTTATATCTCAAAACACGCTTTCCGCATCTCGCAAGTTTTCAAGGTGTTGCTCGAAGGCTTTAAGCTTTAAATGCCCCACAACAGAGCGTGGGAAAGGATAGTCCAGTCCAGTGGGGAGGGAGTGCTACGTTGCCGAAGGTGTCGTTTCTCGGAAAAGGCCTTGATGATCCGGTGGCATTACTTGAAGGAAAGCAGGCAATTCTCTGACTGTCGTGGCCAAGATTCCTTCTTCGAACAATACCATCAAAACAACCTTAAAGATTAACTAGTCATGCATCTCATTGGTTTTTTTTTGGGATCTTGCTGTGCGCGCAATGGTTGCTGTGTTTGTCGAGTGAACAACAGTCACACCAAAAGTAATTAATTGGCCTAGAGATTTGGCCGCAAAGCACCCTGTCTATTGGGCATTAAATGATAATCTCAACTAGGGTTGAGGATTGGCCTGGAGTCTCCAGGAATTGGAGATTAATCTCCAGGACACAGCTGCGAAAAATCATCAGGGTGGGGCGTTTAAAAATTGTGTTTATTTTGTTGAACATTTTTGTTTATCAGTTATAAAAATATAGGAGTTGGGGGGCAAAAAAGGTTTTTGACAGTCAAGAGGTATTATTCACAAGTCCGCCTTGGCGGGGGGTACTAGTGACCATCCGATCACAGCCAAGTCTTATCTGTCCTCACGGAAAGAAAAAGCCAAAGTCCAACCGCTTCACATTCAATTTATTTTTTATTTTTATTTTTTAAAAATGGACTTTATTCTAAAGCAACATAAGAACATAAGAAATAGGAGCAGGAGTAGGCCAATTGGCCCCTCGAGCCTGCTCCGCCATTCAATAAGATCGTGGCTGATCTGATCCTAACCGCCAATCTACTATCACAGAACCAGCTCCTGAACCTAACAGAATTGGACACACGAAATAGGAGCAGGATCAGGCTACACAGCCCCTGGGCCCGCTACGCTACCCACAGGGCCATGACCGATCCGAACCTAGACTCATGTCCAAATTCCTGCCCGCTCCCCGTAACCCTTAATTCCCTTTTATCATACCCATAAAAGTTTACACCACACAAGGCCATTTGCCCATTGTGCCCGTCTGTTAGAGCAATCCAAAACAATTCCAGTCCCTCCCCATGGCCCTGTATCTTCATAGAAAATACATAAGCAATAAAAGACTAAAACAGCTTACTGAAAAACTGGGGTTTTATTAAAACTGAGATGCATCTGGTGTTGGCCAAAAAAAGTGCCAGAATTCTCTCTGTACAGCACAATTATCTTGTACAAATAACCTCTTTTGCAGAAAAGGGATGCAGTGATTTTCCTCGACAGTACCATGGGTGCCAACTACAACTTAAAATACAAAAACAATTTATAGCTACAGTAAAATATCCAGTAGTACACACATCCATTGTAGATTTGTACTAGAACAGTGTTAACACTCGATTCCAAAGAGCACCCGTGATACAAGTAAAACTGACGAGCAGAGTATACTGTCCATCCCATCTGTGTTCAGTTTACACAATCCACTCGAAAAGGAATACTCCCGTCACTATTTAACTACCTTTCCTTTAAGGCAAAACATACATGGGCATCTTGACCACACAGGTGTGTGCAGCTGTGTATTGTAATGCAGAAACCCAACAAGAGGAGTGAAAGAGTTATGAATTACAATACAAAAGTTGTAGGCCGTTTAACCCAAATACTTAGCAGTATGTGTGTTATTTTAGCATTTTTTTTAAATCAATTTTTTTTGGAACGTGCAATCAGTTTAACTTTTAGTCGAAGTCAATCAGGGTATGCACACAGCAATATGGCAGCGGAATATAGGGTCCTTCAATACAACAGTACATTCTAACATTTGGTCTATTGTCTATGAGCGGTAACGTGCAGTAATCAAAGCTTCACCCAATACAGTATCCTTTTCAATCAATTACAAAGATCAGTGGGCTGTTTGTTCTGACCCACCGCATTTAATGCAAAATAGATTTTAAGGCACAGAAACAATGCAGTTATACATCAACCTTTCACAACACCAGCCCAGCATCAGGGAGGAGTAACACCCAGAGCAGTTAAACACGTGTAGTTAATACTGTATTGCTTTAAAGTCTCTTAGCATTTAAAAAAAGTAATTTTATTTTACTTGAATTGTTGAGGAGGAGGGAAATTGAGGTTTAGATATTAATAGCAATGCCCGATTTTTCTCCCTCCCCACCCAAGGGAGACAGTGGAAGGATGTTCTTTGAAGTAGGTGATCAGAAGGTGGAGATGGATTCTGATTAGCATGGAGTCGATGGGCCAAATGACATTTCCTCACTCCAACTTTATGTTCATAGGTGAGAAAAGGCTTCCCCATACAGTGGAAGGATGCATTATTGTTCCTAATGTTGCCCACCTGGCAGTCAACAGTGTCTGGCTAGAAGGGGAGAATCTAAAGGGGTGCATGGGGATTTCCTGTGGTGTTGGGAGGGGAAGAAAAGGTATTTGAATCTTGCCAAGAGAGCCAGGAACTTGCTCTTAAGTTGCTATCGCACACCTTCTAGCTTCTAGTTGAGTACAACATTAGCATTAGGTCAGAAATCAGACTGCCGATGTCAAGCTGAGGAATAGCACTGTTTTTCTGTTAGGAGTGGGGAAGCGTCTTGACCTGAAAGGCAGGAGATAATAAAATAGGGATCAAAAATCCCATTAATAAATCAGCTTTAATTCAAGCTGTTTGAAAATGTTTGATAGCAATATATTTAATTCAAAATAGGAATGCCAGTTACTTTAAGGTATTAGCCATGAGGTGTAATTCACTGTAGACTGCCTTGTTCCCTACTCAGACACCATTGTAAACACTTGATATAGATTTAAAACAAATTAAAATCCAATACATAAGTGCACTGCTTTCCAGTAATAACTTAGTGTAAAAAAAAAAAAAAATGCATTTTGTGGGTGACCTCAACAGAAATACAATCTTCAGTTTCTCTGTCCTGTTGAAAACAGATACATTCAAACATAATTTATCTTATAGGGAAACAAGCTGGCTTCAGGGAGTTATCTTACATTTTTTTTTTAAAAAGTTAGCGAAGATCTCGTATTATTTGCTTCTACGCTGCCAGAGTTCTAGTGTAGCGTAAGATAACATGCAAGATGGAGGATTCCACCTTGAAATTGTCTCAAATGGGATGGGGAACATAAGTGTCATTTCCACAAGAGAGAATATGCTGGAGCTAGATTTACTCTAGCCAGTGCCGACAGGGGAATAGAAAGTCCAAGACATATCAAAAGGACATTGTAATCGAGTAGAATTTTCACTCCCCTTGGCAGCAGGACACTGCGGGAGATCTTTTTGTTTTGGCTTGAAATTACTGTCCATACCAAAACTTTCCTGCACTTCTCACCAATGGAGATAGATAGATTTCTATACACAAAAGGTATCAAGGGGTATGGGGAGAGAGCAGGAATATGGTATTGAGATAGAGGATCAGCCATGATCATATTGAATGGCGGAGCAGGGTTGAAGGGCCGAATGGTCTACTCCTGCTCCTATTTTTCTATGTTTCTGTGTAACTACCCCATGAGCACCAGATACTAATCATCCCATTTGAATTCTGAACAGGGACTTGGCTGAAGGACAGCCTTATTATGACGATGGATTTTAATTGAGGATGACTGGATGATGTAAATGGTGACAGACTGGACTAATGCCCAGGCCTTGATGAGGGGAAAATTAGTTTTAAAGGGGGAAAGAAAAGGAATGAAAATGTTAAAACAAAGTAGCCTCTTCCCCCTCCTCTCATGTAGGCACTGCATCTTCCTGGGGTATAACTCCACAGGTTCTAGCTGCCCTCTGGTATCTTGCGTATGTGAGCTTACACAGCGAGCTTCGGCAGGCTGGTTAAACACAGAGGGCACGGCAACCAAGCCCGGTTGTGTTTTCACCCGATCTACACGTGCACTCAAAGTTAGCACACACAGCTGGGAGAATCCCATAATACGGATTTAAAAAAAAACTTTATTTAACAATCATAAATCATTTTGCTGAAGCAAAAAAAAATGCTTTAAAAAAAAAAATTAAAATTAGGTTTTTTTTCCAGGAAGGAAATTTAAAATGGGCATTACTGATCTATTTATTGTATAGTTTACACTTGGTCAGATTCAGACAATTAACATTAAATGAATGTGCCCTCTTTGTTCCCCCTTCAATCTTAAAATTAGAGCTAGGCCAATCCAGAGAGAAATCAGGAAGCACCTTTTACACCCAAAGGGTAGTGGAAATATGGAACTCTCCCCTAAAAGGCTGCGGTTGCTGGGGTCAATTGGAATTTTCAAGACTGAGATCGACCGATTTTTATTAGTTTTTTTATATGGATTTATCAACTTTACGGATCGATGGCGGGTTAATGGAGTTGAGGTACAGATCAGCCATGATCTGATTAAATGGCAGAACAGGCTCGAGGGACGGAATGGCCTCCTCCTGTTCCCATGTTCCTATGATTGATAGCGTACATTATAAGTAAACGAGATTTCACTTCACCCAAAGGAAAGAGTGGCACTGATCAGCGATCAACAATTCTTGTTTCCATGGTTTAAGTTTAGGCTAAACTGTTCAACAGAATTCGTTTTTGCAATTTTTGTTCTGTCAACACATGATTAATTACGAAATCAAAATGAGATTTTCATTTTTTTTTAAAAAAGGGCTTTCATATCAAAAAGATACGTTTAGAAGAGGGAAACAAAATGGGCTATACACGTACTCTGATGCTGAGCTTCTCAAAAAGGACTCCCATTAGCCTTTGTTGGGATTCAGCATAGACCAAGCCCGCTTGGCAAAATATAAAACAAGTTCTTATTTAATACCTAAGATTTTACATAAATATTATTCAAAGTCTCAAACTGCAGTAAAAATACAACTAAACAAATATATAAAGCAGCATCTTCAAGTGAAAAGACCTTTGACAGATGATTTACATAGTGGTACAAATAGCTTCCTTATTTTACTGAAAAATCATCGCACAAATATATTGTATGATTCGAGTAGCAAGAGTCAGAATCAGTCTCTCTCTCAATGTACAGTAATTAATGCTTTTAAAATAAAAACTAAGATTGTATTTGAACAGAGGTAAAAGGCGATGATACTCCATCAACAACCAGTTATTTCAAAAAGCTTAGCTAGTTTTAAAGTACACAATAACACTGGCAAGATGAATCAGTTGGATTACAGGTCAATGTTCCATTTTCTACATTAAAGTTTAGTACTTATTGGACAACTTAAAAAAAAAAAATCACCCTTAGAAAACTCTGAATCTTCACTGGATCCTCTTGCTTTTCCCTGATTATTACTGGCCGCTGGTACAAGTACAAAAAGGTATAATTTAAAACAAAATGATTCTTGCAATAAAAAACCAGGCACAATCAGCAGGGGTACAAAGTCCTCCCACTGGTCCCTTTTTCCTTTAACTTGTGAGGAACTATATCCTTTATGACCCATTTCAAACTCAAACCGCACTGCCGTAATACCATCATTTCATTTTAGAAACATTATAAACGGCTGGAGCGTCCCCATATACATCCACAACAGCAAAAGAATATGAACGTGGATCGGTAAATTTGGCAGTGGCGTCGACTGCGCGTGTACCCACTGGCTGCACTGCTGTGATGTAAAATGCCTATTAACTTACCAAATTCAGTATAAATCCAACCATAACAAAGAAACATTAGTATATGAAGAAATAATTACACATTTGAAAGCTACAACACCCCACAAATTTTTATGATTTTACACGTCCAGTGCTTAAAAAAAAACACACAAGTGGACGTAGCTAATTCCAGAGTTTTGCTGCATTTGATACTGAAAACTAAGGACTGGCCTTTGTTCAGTACCGTGGAATGTAATATTTACTTATAATTCAGCTCTTGGTTGTGCGATAACCAAAGTTAACCATCTACCAAAAAAAAAATTAGAAACATCTTCAAAATGTGCAAATTTTCTTTGAATAACTTTCACATCGACATGAAAACCACACAACTTTGTGAGGGACTGCAGCTTTTAAAAAGGTCTTGGGAGTGATAGTTGATTGTACCCGAAAAGCATCTAGTTAGTGTAAAGCAATAATCAATAAGGCAAACTGGGTAATGGGACGCATCTGGAGAGCAGTGGGTTACAAGTCAGAACAAATTAAATACAGTCAGTCAGTCAAATCTATGATAGCCACAGCTATACAGTACGAAAGAGATCAGTGTTTGAACTGGCCAGTAGACCTGTAAAAATCTTCGGCATTCAGACTACATTTTACACAGACTAACTTTTTGAGAAGGCCTGTCACTATGTTGAGAACTAGCAGCAGAATATTTTAAATATGCTATTAGTGGACCGTTGCAGCCTGGATTGGAATAGAATAAGTTAAGGCAGCGGCAGGTAAGTGGAAACTAAAGCTGAAGCAATTCACACTCAACAAGCTTTTCACATAAGCCTTCATAGCTGTTTTTTTCCCCCTCACAAAATAAAATGAGGAAGCACTGTAAAAACAGCTGAACATCAACTAATTCCAGTGTTTGAGTGGTTTTTACTGTAGCTTTCTAAGGTAAAATTGCAGTTTAAAAAAAAAATCCTTGGCGGTGGAGTTTTATGACCCTATACTTAATGTACATAATCTTAGCTACAATTTTCAGAAATGTAACTTCTAAAATTAGTGAGCCATTAATCCCAGAGTCATTTCATTTAAATGATAGCCCTCTTGAATCACTTCAGAAACAGTTATAGTTCGCAGAAATTATTCTACATTAAGACTTCAGATCTAAGTGGCAATGTCTTCAGTATTTTAGTTCCTTTTCCAAACGGTTCTATTTAATGGTCAAATTTTAAAGTACGGATATATTATTGCAACAAAACTTTAGACAGTATCCCTTCTGTTGGTTTACACAGTGCAAGTTACAGCTTTTGTTCGCCCATCTCCGCTCATCCTTTCTTGAAGGTGTCGACTCCCTCACTGGAGTATGGTCTTCCGTGCACCTGGCCCCCTCTATTACTTCACCCAAATTGCCACAATTCATGCGTGAGCCTCGACTGTTAGTGCCGGTTGGTTATTTGACTGCAAGGACATTATATTTCGGTCCAATTCTGTCCTCACAACGTCCACACTTACGGCAAGGGTCCGCTATATAGTGATCACAAGTGCAAAGGCAGGGGTGCTACAGTCCATTGTAGCACCCCCAATTGCTACTCCGCCAGAGATCAGCTAACTCAGCACAGACCAGGGAACGAATCGGGGACATTCCTGGGCTGTATGGCTCACACGATGGAACCTCTACACATGAGCCATTGTGGGGAGCTTCGTGATTTATTAAAAAAAATAAAATCATTCACAATCTGTGCAATATGGCTGCTTCACCAGCCTTCAGATTGAATTTGCATAGTGACCAATGTTCCCGCTAAGCTGTGCGCGCACGTGCCCGCTCTGCAAGGTCCTGCGCAGGCCGCTCACTGGCTTTTACATTGTAAATACTACGCATACGCAGAAATTTAAAGGGACCGTGCATTAAAAGAAACAGGCCACGCAGAACAAAGCACAGCTTACAGGGAACACTAATAGTGACCACCACGAAAACCTTTGAGCAAGGTGGCTCATTTTGGCATTTCAGAAGATAACTATGTGGAACCACAGTAAAAGGGATACTGTCTCTACACAGAACTGTTTTGACTCTGCCTGAAATTAAGATCGTGAGCTAGAAGAGAACGTAACTTGCATCAAGTCGATATACCGGTCAACTACATGTATAGAGAGTGTCAAAGTTCTTAGACCACAGTAAAAGGTTCAATGCATAAAAGACGAATCAAGTTTTTACAGGCAGACAACCCAAAAAACCCAACTAGCCTTGCAATTTAAATATGAAACGGGCACGCTGTAATGACCTTAGATAAAATTTTGTTGTTGTTCAAAAATATTCAAAGTGCAATATACCACGGGCCTAAGCAAAGCTGATCCTCGAGTTTCACGTGCAGTAGATTGGATCTCGAGTTTGCCAGAAACAAGATGCACTTCCTTTCCCAAAATCTGACAGCCAGAGCTAGGTGCAGGATAAACAGTCCTTCTGTACCAGAGACCCAAGATCAAATCCAGCTCGGATCCAGGATGTGAGGGTGGGCTGTTAACGAAGAGAGTTAAGTAGTGAGATGACATTCTTCATCTGTTCTGATCAGATGGGATCCCCATGGGCCTACAGTAGAAAAGCATCACACAATACCTAGAAAGAAAATTACATTCTGTTCACATTTCCCCACCCCCCCCCCCAAACAAGGTTCATTGCATTCATATAATTACTCTCCCAAATAAAAAAAAGGGAACGTTTGCATGGTCCAGTCTCCAAGGCAGTGAGTGCTAAGACAGAAACTCCTTCTCCAGTTCAAAGCCACTTGGTCTGCTCGGCTTAGATTCACTTCTGCAGAGGGGTACGGTGCCATCCTGGCTTTGGCCTTCCATGTCCATGTCAAGTAGAGAGCAGGCACCAAAGGGCAAACTGGGTCGACGCTCGGCAGTGAGGTGTACGTCCAAACTAGGCGCCGTGGCATCTCCCGAACCTTCTGGGGACTCAGTTTGGCTGATGGAGTGAGACGCGAGTCGCCAGGGGTCTGTTCTGATTCGGGGCATGGAAGGCCGAGGCCGAGGCACCATGTCCCCTGATTTTGGTCTCTCGGGCGTAGCGTCCCTGTTTGGGGTTCTCCGTCTTGCAGACGCCGGGTATATGGTTTTGGGATCTGGAAGACGCGGGAACTCTGATGACTCTCTGCGTGGACTGGAGTCGGCAACTCCATTAGCTAAGAGAAATTAACAAAAAGAAGAAACCATCAATGGTTTCACATCCGTCTCAAAGACTAAGATTCTGCATCCAAATAAATAGCAACAATCATACAATGCAATGAAGTCAACAAGCTGACTCTGTGCCTACACCAGGCTGGCACATAACCTAGAGTATACTACCCCAAACTGAAAATCATACTGCCCAGTAAATAGGACAACGGTTCTGGAAATAGTTAGTACTTAACAGCACCAGCCTCCTTCCATGTAGTGCAGTAGCACTCAATATGACCCATGGATATTTGTAGCCCACCTCCTCTTTGTTTGTGACTCTCACCATATGTGCTGTTCCTTATTTCTCTGGCCCTGCATTCATTGTCTTCCGAGCAAGCGTGGCTGTTGACTCAGTGTTATTCTCTTTCCTTTTCTTGCTCTCCAGCAAGAGAAGGCAAGGGGTGCGGGTCTTACAGGTTTTATCTCAGGTTCCATACAAGTGACAGAGCTCGACTGAAATACAACGGTTTAATAAAATATTGGTCCTACGGGGGGAGGTTTTTGTGCCTCTGCCGGTGAGAGACGTACCCTGGCCTCCAGTTGGTAACGGGCCTACAGTGGCGCGATTGAAATCAGGTGCGGAGTGGGGAATTCCAGGTGCAAATCGACATCCCCTCACTCATGATGCAGCCTTCCAGAGAGTGGCCCCCGAGCAAGACACTTGGTTGGGTTTGTGGCCTTTGACAAAAAACTTACTGGCTGGGCTTCCTTCAGATGGCATCTGGTGGGGGACATTGTGTTTAGCAGCTTCCTTTGCTGGCACTGCACGGGATTCTCTCAGACTCACAAAAACAGGCGCATCAGCGTCCGACAAAGGCGACTCATCCAGATTCCTGTGCGTCCCGTTTACAGAACTGTTCAAAGGATTGTCAGTCAAGAATTCTGGTTTGTGGATGACGCTGTCAGGAGTGAGGGGCGTGTTACAAACGGATGTATCCTCGCTGTCCGACCGGAGCAAGGACCTTGTGGAATTACATTCGGATATGGAAGACATTGACAAGAGATTAACAGCGTGCGAGTTCAGCGAGGGAATGTTTGTCTCGTCCTTCTTGGAGACCGTCCTGTTTGGAGGACTAGTGCTTCTGCGGAACCTGCTGGTTCTCTGAAAGAGGCCCTCCCTTTTCTTCTTCTCCTCCTTGACCTCAATTTCCTCCGAAACTTGCGATTTGTTCACTTCTCTGATGTCAAACCCCAAGGCCACAGATGCAAGCAACACAGCACACCCGTACAGCACCACATCAGTTTTCTTCCTCTGATTTAATCGCTTCAGGCTGTTTGTGGGAGTGACCTGCGGGGTGCTGTTGGCTGAACTGCCGGGCGTCGCCGCCTCCTCCTGGCTTTCACTGCCACCATCTCCCTCTCCCTGATGATCTTTACGAAGAGGTAGATCAATATACACCTGATTAGGTAATTTGGACTGCTTTGGTCGGTTTTCGTAGTCTTCAGCTGCTCGTGTCTGCTCAGAAGCGCTCCCTGTGGATAAGACAATCGGACAGTTCAGTACCTCAACCAGCACCTGTTATACACCAACACTGAAGTTAAAAGGCACGTGTTTGCAAAAAGAGATCAATGGCTGGGTTCCAGGTCTCGGGGCACAACGCTTCCATAATAATGAATCGGGTGATCATCTGGAACATTTTCTTGAGACGTGCGCACAAATCTGAGGATTGGGGGGGGGGGGGGGGGGGTGGAGAAAAGGGGGAGAGAAATTTCCCCCCTCATTCAGGTCCACACTGGACATGCGCACATTTAACACTGGACAGTGATTAGGAGTAGGAACCCTGGCTGATTGCCGGGGTCCCTAATGGGCTTGAACCAAATCAGCACAATCCAGGGATCTAACCTCGGAATTTCAGATGAGTTCTACGCAAGACAATAACTTTATACATCAGGCCACCAGGGGCACTAGATCTCTGAATGCGAGATCATTTGAAAGCTAAACTATTTGGCAAGTGCAAGTACCCTTAAAAAGAAATAATTTGCATTTATATTTATCTCATTGCAATCAATGGCTGGGATCCAGCTCTCGGGACACAACGCTTCCGTTATAATGAACGGGGTAATCATCTGGAACATTTTCTTGAGACATGTGCCCAAATTTGAGGTCAACAATGGGCCTAAATCTATGCAATTTCCCAATGAATACACAATTGCATGAAAAAGAAACATTCCTTTTATCAGCTTAAAACATCTACTATAGTATGGCAACATGAAAAAAATACACTTCCATCTGCTTCCCCACATGGCATTGAGGGTCTATCCGGCCATACAAACCATACGATGTTAACTGATTTCAGCCAAGGCTGTTGTAAGGACACTACAATTGGTTTCAGTGACCCCCGGGCTAAGGTGGTCAGATTGCCTGCTCCCAATACGGACGGGTAGACATCAGCTCAGGAAAAAATTGGGCTTAGTTGTGATTTGCCGCTGCCATGTGGTCAAACAGCCTGCTGGATCTCACCTTCAAGGCTCAGATTTAAAAAAAAAATTCATTCATGGGATGTGGGCGTCGCTTTTATTGCCCATCCCTAATTGCCCTTGAGATGGTGGTGGTGAGCCGCCTTCTCGAACCGCTGCAGTCCGTGTGGTGAAGGTACTCCCACAGTGCTGTTAGGGAGGGAGTTCCAGGATTTTGACCCAGCGACGATGAAGGATCGGCGATATACTTCTAAGTCAGGATGGTGTGTGACTTGGAAGGGAACTTGGAGGTGGTGGTGTTCCCATGCGCCTGCTGCCCTTGTCCTTCTAGGTGGTAGAAGTCGCGGGTTTGGGAGGTGCTGTCGAAGAAACCTTGGCGAGTTGCTGATATCAATAATGGCCACCTGGATGCGATACCAGAGGATCTCAACGTTCAGGTAACCATACAATCATGAACAGGAGCAGGAAGACTCTGAGATTTCCCCTTTCCTAGCCCAGGAGCACTATCGCCAATTGTACCTCCTCCAACACAAAATCAACTAACTCATCACAGACTGTGAATTAAAACTGGTCAGTAACCCTGGCATCTCCTCACATTGGTTTTCATTCACAAATCATCCATTGTCGCATCAATGAATCATAAATTTCCTTGACTAGACTGCAAGTAGCTGGTTAAACTGCACACGGAACTTCAATAGACCTGGAATTAATGGCATTTAATAACAATATAGGTAAAAATTCATACCCTGGTCTGCAACATCTGCAAAAACTGAGGTTAGAGGTAAAGTTGGAGTCTTCAATAAACTTGTAGACCATGGATTGTTGCCATCTGACAAAGGCCTTGTCCTAAAATTTAAAACAAAAATCATTTTATATCATCTTATTTCTCATTGTGTTCTATTTTTTCTCCCTAGTGATCCAACATATATAATGAAAGAGAAGAGCATCCAGGCCCGGTGCTGATCACGCAGCCAATCACACAGCCTCTTCTGAGAAAACATAGCCATCATAAAGGAAAATAATGGGTTCTTCAACAATCACCGCTCAGTAGCACTGGTTTGCTTCAGACTGAGTTACATGCAGGTTCACAGGCCAGGAACACTGGTTCTCTTCAGGGTCACAGGCCAGGAACACTGGTTCTCCTCAGGGTCACAGGCCAGGAACACTGGTTCTCCTCAGGGTCACAGGCCAGGAACATTGGTTCGCTTCCCAGTTAGTTACATACAGTTTCATAGTACAACAGGGCAAAGATAACCCATTTTGGATACCATTACAAGTTTTACTCACTCTTTAATCAGCTGAGCGGGATATGGAGGGAGGTGGGGGGAAGCGAGAGGGAGGGGGTAAAGAAGAGAGGGAGGTGGGGGGGCGTGGATAGAATCAGCACGGGTTCCCATTCCTATTCTACAATCCCTGCTGAAAAGTGCGTAAACATTGGGACTGTGTGGGGTTCAGGCACAACTGTGATGCCCTCCACAGTCAAACAGTCTGCCAACACTCACAGGTTTGCCTCACCAATGAAGAATGGCTACCGGAGGCCTGCCAGTGCCCCCAGAATTTGGACCCTACCACAGTGGGGAAACAAGTCCCATCTTTCAGCACTCACCTTTCCTCACAACTGGCTCGCTCCTTGGTTTGCATAGAACTGGGTCCCCAGGTTCGCCCTTTCTTCTTGCAAGCTTTCTGCATCTCTTCGTCATAATCTTCATGTCGGTAGACTGTGCTTTTACCCCAGGTTCTATTGCTCTCATCAAGGGTAACTGTACAAAACAGAGTCAGAACACTAAATGTGTTACACGAGTAATCCAAGAGTCTTAAGAAGGTGGACTTACCCCCTCCTGCAGGGTTACAGCAATTGTCAGCTGGATTTTAAACCAAATAGAAAGCAAAACATTAAAAAAAAAAGGCTCAGACAGCCAGGCGACACAGAAAGCAACAGCGCATCCATTAAGGCCACCAAATCCCAGCAGAAAAGATCCTAAAAGTTAAAGCACTTTTGCTTCGGTGTTTGCTAAACAGGCCCGAGAGCCGAGGAGAAACGGGCAAATTCCAGCAGCAAGCCGATGGGGCGACAGGAGCAGAACCCGCTGAAGAGAGGAAAAGATGGATCGGTTTGTCGATTGACAGACGTCTGACAACAGGCAGATTTAATCTTAATTGCACTGTTCAGTGGTGACTGCCTAGAGTCAGGGCTGTCAAAATATGAAAGCATTCACTTCAAAAGAAGTCGTCGAGGGTGAAGAAAGGTCAGTTCATTCAATCCATTCGTCTTGTATTAACTTTCAGCATGGTATCTAATTGGACTTTGATTAACCCCAATGTTTTTAATCTCTATTACCTTGCTTGGTAGATCATTCTAAGCTTTCATCACCCTTCAAGGGGGATGGAAAAACAGACTGCCTATAATCTACATCTATTAAAATAATCAGACCATGTGAAGCAGCACAGAGCAAACCGCGAGAGGAATTTAAAATAAAACTTTAGTCATTAATATTGACGACATTTTGTTTTGTTTCACTTTCCCTCTTTGCGTGCATAATTCTGATGTTTGAATCCAGAGTTGGGAGCACATAGGTCTTAAGCTCGATGGCCATTGGCACTGACTTAACTTACCAGATAGTCGGCTACTGCAAGGCTGGCCGGCCTGACATCCAAGGACTAGGGATAGGGGGAGGAAGGGAAAGCAGTGTCATCTAGCACCTCGACAGAGGTGAGGGGAGGCCTGTTGAACCATTTGTTTAAATGGAGAATCTAGCACGCAGTCAAATCGACAACTTCAGACCGCACATTATGGGGAGGGTGGGGGGGGGGGGGGAGAGAAAGAAAGAGTTTGACTTTGTGCCGATGGAAATACAAAATCAGGAGAGATGTAAAACTGTCTGCCGATTCACTCGTTTTACACTATCGCAGTCAAAATTACCCCCATGGTCTCTAAAGCGAATGCACAAACACATCAGAAACATTAGATCACCGAAGGAATTGTTTTGATTGCTTTAGGAGGGTCACCACTGAACAGTACATTATGGAGTACCAAGAAGATTTATTGCCTGCTCATGATTTAACACAAAAATCTTGCCTTTTGTCTTAGCCCTACTGAGGGATTTGCTTGCACATTCACTCGCGATATCCACATCCTGTTGGTATACATATATGCTGTTGCGGTGGCCGCTGGAATTGGCAGCATCGGTTTTGGCGCTCACTGAGGAAAATAAACAAAATGGGGGAGGGGGAAAAGCTGTCCGTTTTAGTTTAAGTACAATTGTTTATGAAGCTCTATTATTTGTGTGCAGATTTTGTTGAGAAACGGTATTTAGAAAGGCAAATTAGGATAACCACCAGTAACAAAAACAATACAGCACTCAAGTTTCTTTGCAACACTTTTGTTGCCATCTTGTCCCTTTCTCGAAAGGCCCAGACTCTGGCTTACAGTCCCACAGGCACCAGCAGTTCTCAGCTACCTCTTCTAAATTTAGTGTCTCTAGATAATGCATCTCAGTATTCGGTTATGGAAGCCTAGCCCGATTCCCATCCTCCCGCATAGACTTTCCAGGAGGAGTCAGGGCCATGAGCGCCCTGGGTGATTTCCCCACCAGGCTGAGATCAACTCAATCAACACGATATAAACAGAAATCCCCCGATCGCTATGTCTCTACATCAGGCGCTGCCTTTACCCAGTCGGCCATCAGCTTCAAAAACATCTCAAGTTCCTGCGCATCAGTACATTTGGTTACTGGTGTTAGTCCAGCGCCAGAACTAAGAGTCTGATCAAGTGTGTGACTAAGGCTGGAGGAGGGTGGACAAGATCCAAACCAAGATGCTGTCTCCCTGGCCAAATGAGTTGCAGAGAATGCTGATTGCTCGGTGCGCTTTTCCTACAACACTCTATCTAAACTCAGTTCCTTACCTGGCCTGGAGCTGTAGGCTTACACCCTGGAAGAAGCAGAGTTGAAGGCCTCTTTGCATTGGGAAGAATCGAAATGGGGCATGGTCAGTGGGATATCCTTCCAGTGAATCAGCATATTGTAAAAGATACCCTTATTGTGTATACATATATAGGTAGGATTAGGATTTGGTTTAATCTCATAATTAAGGTTTTTTAAACTTGTAAATGGCGTGTAGATTTGTACTGTAGCTAGAAATAATGAAATGGTTAAAGTTGTTCATTCCTAGGATGCTATAGGGGTTTAATGCGTCTGGGTACAATTTAACTGACTGTGCTGTTTAGCTTCTGCTGAAAGTGCAGGATGTGTGGTCCGTGCCTGTTGACTTATTTTTCTCAATACAATCGGTCCAAGATAGCGATAGGAAGCGGGGTAATAGGGCCAAGATAATTAGTTACTAGATGGTAATCAAGTTGGCATCTGGTGTTTTGTAGGAACTACCTCACTTCTGGGGTCTTGTTCACAATAACTATTATCAGGATATAATGAATCATTAAGGACAGTGTGCGTGACTAGAGACCTATAAAGATCTTAAGCTTTCCGTCACAATTTGTAGAGAATCAGGATCGAAAGGATCAACAAAGGTTACGTCTCTACCCAGAGGAAAAACGGGGTAAATGCGTTTATTTCTCAGTATGTCTGTTGCTTAAAGACATTGTGTGCATCAGACTTGGTCAAGCACAATAAAAGAATTACGTTGCAACCATATTTGGTGTCAAGTTTTGAATGTTCTTCCAATATGAACGCTTTTCGATGCACAGCTGAAAGCAAGATGATGGCAGAAATAGCCTATGAAAAGTATCAGTTGTGAGGAAGGTTCAACCGTAATGTAGATTCCAAAGCCAGAAGCTGACATCAAAAGGAGGCCAAAACGGAGTTATCGATCAGAGGCTAACCAGAACTTGTTCAGTCAAGGTAGGCCATGTGGCCAAATTAAAGCAGGCAAAAAGATGGGATTGGTAACTTTTCAAATCAAATAGTGAACAGAATTATACTGACCCTTTAAAACAATCAGAGACCATCACTAAAACTGTAGTTTAGTGAATTACATCAGTTTAGGGGATGGAGGGGGGCAGCAAAAAAAAACAACAACTTTTGCCTAGATCTTGGAACAGTCAAGATTTTGGCCCAGAATAAGAAATTGAGGAAGACTGTCTGGACAAAATGTTCTGTAAAGATACAAATTCCCTCAGCTTGAGGTCATTTTATTCCTGCCCCATAAATAAAGGAAAATTCTACATGGAGGATAAATGAACAAATAAAGAATCACATTTCAATCACTTCTCTTTCGTATACCTTACTTGCCAAGCACTACAAAGCAGTTGCAAAGCACAGGATTGAATGACAGAGATGAAATTGCACTTACGCTGTATAGCTCTGAGTCGTGGGATGATGGTGGGGCTGCTTGGCGGACTGTAGCTGCTGCCATTCAAGCTTTTCCGCTTGTCGAGAGTTGGAGAGGCTTGAACAGTGATCTTGTGCTGAAAATCTATCAATTTAAAATAACTGAAATGTCACAGTACGCACAGGACATGATCCATCACAGTTAGAAGTCCGATTCACAACATTACAAAAGGTGAAATAATCAAGCACTTGGAGCAACACGAGTTGATATCAGGGCCAGTCAATATAGGTCATGCTTGACCAATCTTCTAAAATTCTTCAGATAAATGATAGAGGTAGATATGGAAATGCAGTGGATTGTGGTTAATACATTATCAAAAAGTAATTGGTAAGATAACTAAGAGACTTACGGCAAGGAAAAAGGTTTTGATAGAGTAGACACAAAGAGTGTGTTGCCACTTGTGGGCAAGAGCAAAACTAGAGGCCATCAAATACAAGAAATCAAATAGGGAATTCAGAAGAAACTTCTTTCCCCAGAGAATGGTGAGAATATGGAACTCTCTACCACAGGGAGTGTTTGAGGCGAATAGTATAGATGCATTTAAAGGGAGGCTAGATAAGCATATGAAGGAGAAGGGAATAGTGGGTTATGCTGATAGATTTAGATAAGGAAAGACGAGAGGAGGCTCAAGTGGAGCATAAAGGCCAGCATGGACTGGTTGGGCCGAATGGCCTGTTTCTGCACGGTATATTCTATGTAATTCTATTTAAAATGAATGTGGCTACAAGGACAGATGGCTGGAGGACTGAAAGCAAAGGGAAGGCTAAAAGGACTGGAAAGATGTGAGTAATCCTCCACTGGGGTCTGTTTAACAGTCATTTTTATTAACGATCTAGACTTGGGGCTTGAGACAATAGTGGAATGGCACCAAATTGGTATAATGGCAAACCACGACCAGGATGGTAACAGGATACAGGAGGGCATTAATAGGCTAGCACAATGGATAGATAGGTAGTAGATGCAGTACAATGTAAAATAATACATTTTGAAGTAAGTATAGGAAACGGAAATACATCTTAAGATTTTAAATGGTGTAGAGGGATGTTGATGTGCAAATACAGAGGTCATTAATGGTGGCGGCCTAAGTAGCTAAGGCCAAAACAAAAGGCAAATGGGATTTTTGATTCTATATCTCGAGACACTGAATACAATAGCAAGGAGGTACATGTTCAACAAAAAGACTTGCATTTATATAGCACCTTTTAAACAACCTCAGGATGTCCCAAAGCACTTTACAGCCAATTTACTTTTGATGTGTAGTCACTGCTGTAATTTACACACAGCAAGCTCCCACAAACAACAATGTGATAATGACCAGATAAATTTTTTTTTGTGATGTTAATTGAGGGCTAAGTATTGTCCAGGACACCGGGGATAACTCCCCTGCTTTTCGAAATAGTGCCATGGGATCTTTTACGTCCACCTGAGAGGGCAGACGGGACCTCGGTTTAACGTCTCATCCGAAAGACAGAGACAAGACAGCAGCAGGTAACACAAAGGCATATATTTAAAAATAAGCACAAAGAATTAAAGGCAAGATTGGAAAGTTTCTCCACACTAAGGTGGACGTAAAAGATCCCACGGCACTATTTCGAAGAAGAGCAGGGGAGATATCCCCAGTGTCATGGACAATATTTATCCCTCAATCAACATCAGTTAGAAAAAGATTATCTGGTCATCATCACATTGCTGTTTGTGGGAGCTTGCTGTGCGCAAATTGGATACGAAGGGAATAAAGAAATATGGGGATAGGGCAGGAAGTTGGAGTGAAGGTAGATCAGTCATGATCTTATTGAATGGTGGAGCAGGCTCGAAGGGCCGAACGGCCTACTCCTGTTTCTTATGTTCAGAGAATGTGGAATCCTCTGCCACAATCCATAGTTGACACAGAGGTCATTAATTAAATAGTTGCTTGAAAAAGAGGAATAGTATTGGGCTTGTGGAGCGAGGACAGTGCGATTAGACTACTTGGCTCATATGGAAAAATTACTGGCACAGAGTTGATGGGCCCAATGGCCTGTTTCTGTTCTGTCACATTCTCGGAGTTAAAGCAACTCTGCAATGTAATTTTAGTTTGTTTTATTTTTGGCAACTTTTCATGCCTTTTCTCCTGAAGGTGCTGACTCCTTGCTGGCATACGGTTCCATGGGCACTGGTAAACCTCTGGTATCTCTGGACATTCTTCTTGTAGAAGTCTGGAGAGTGTCGGCAGGCTATTTTACTGCTGGAGTGTCACAGTCAAACCCATCTTGTATTCACCCAACATCCAAACAAATGGTCTTTCCAGCAGGGGTCACTGGATAGCGATCAGGATCGAACACTCTGGTGATTTATCCCCTTCCTGACCCAGGAAGGTTGAAACCAATTTTACCATTCCCCACACTGCCACCCTGGCTGAGATTCAACTCCGCATAGACTGGAAATTGGGCCTCAAATTGCATAACTTAGTGCTACGTGGCTTTTTATTTAAACACATTTCTTAATACACAAACTTGCATCAGACCGAAATTCCAGTTTAGCTTGACACGAGTATTCCCCGAGCCCACCCAAGACACCTTAGTTTCTAACTCCATACCTGAAGGCAAACTGATTCGGTTTCCATCTTTTAGCTTTAGCCGGTTTTTCCTGAACTTGCCTTTTCTTTTCTTCACTTTTGGTTTCTCTTGGTTCAGCTGGAAGATGAGAATGTTCAGCTCGCGCTCCAGCACGTCAATCTCCCGCTCGGCCAGCTGCTGCTCCCGGCGCTTCAGCAGCTCCTCGTGGGACTTCTGCTGCAACTCCGCCCTCGTCAGCTCCTCCTCTCGTGATCGCAACTCCTGGAAACCACAACAGGACAAAGCTAAAGGGGCAACTGCCGAGGCTGGATTGGTCACGACAACAACAAAACACATCATCATCAGTGAGAATGGTGATTAAAAACTTTGACCCACCCAGTGTACAAATTATAAAGTGCAAAGAACATCTTAAAACTACGTACAGTAGCTCAAATGTCATTATTTCAGTCCTGTTTCTAATCCATAAATCCACACCAATTAGAGAATGCCTTTAAACTTACAAATTCATATCATGTGTGGATGACAGGTATTTTAGACATCAGCAATGACTGAATGCCAACGATACAGTATGGACAGCAGAAAACAATGTCACATTTATACGGCACTAAGTCAAGTGAAACTGTCTTACAACTTCTTACACCATGAATTACTTTGCAGTAATGTGATTGTGGGTCATTTCAGCCGCAGAATTCTGCCACATTTGCCTTTATGACAGATAGCCACGGGCGGGGACTTTACTCCGAATCCTCTTTGGTCTCTGTCCCCAAATTACAATCTGGGCTTACAAGACACAGACGACAAACAAGGGAGGGCGCGAATTTTATAACTACTGTGAAGATAGTTTATTTTTGAATTGGGAGTTGTCCGACGTCGCCCTCAAAATGAGATGAGCAGGATCCAAGGCATCAGTGCTTTAAAGATGTAGGCCATCAAGATGTTATGCCATCCCTTGTGCTATTAGAGAGCACCCTTTTAACATCACAGGTTATGTCCTAGCAGCAGCTTCCAGCTTGTACACTACACAGGTGTGCACTATAACCAGATATAAATTTGTTCCTACTTTTAAATGATCAAAAAGTAATTAGTGAATCCAAACAAATTGTTCCAACACATCGCAATTGAGAGTAGGATGGTTAAGTGCTCTCGGCAGTAAAGTATAATTGTGGCCCTTATTTATCTTAGATGAAACTTCGGTAATAGCTTCACCCATATATAATATTTGACATGCGGTGACTGACCAGGTCGTCTGTATTTTTTGTTGTTGGTGCTAGTTGAGGAAGAAACTTTGGACAAGACACCGGGAGAACTTCTTACTCTTCCTTAAATTGGGGGGGGGGGGGTCCTCTTAATGTCTACCTGAATCAGCGGAACAGACAGGGCCTCAGACTCATCTGAAGAATAGTACCTCTGACAATACAGTGCTCTCTCTAGATTATCTGTTCCAGCTCTGCGACTGGAGCTAAAAACATTTGGCATAACAAGATTTTTAAAAACTGCACTATATACTTCCAAAGTAGTAAAAAACTGGACTCACTTTTTCCTTTGTCCTCAGCTCATTAAACATTTGCTGTATTTCCATCTTCCAATCATCTTGCATGGAGTGAAAGGACTCTTGGGGCATATCAGTTATGACTGTCGCCTCAATAGCAGTGAGCTGCTCCAAAATGGTAGCAAATGTTGGACGGACGTGAGGATCCTGGTCCCAGCAGTCTGAAATGTGCAACAGGATTATTGGAAAAAAAAACCTCTTATGTACTGTTTTTTCCCTCCAATTTTCTCCCCACTTCTACTGAAAGCATCAACTCTTCCTGGAGTTTGGTTCCGCAGATAATGGCAACCCTCTAGTGCCTTTCCTAAGTGGCCACTTCATGTCTGAGGCTAGGTGTCAGGCTGGAGGGCATCACAGCCAGGCCCAAGTCCCGCAGGGGTCACTGGAAAACAATCAGGAGTGAGAATCCTGGCTGATCTTTCTTTTCTTCTCTAGTCCAGGTATGCTGAGGTGTACTGTAGCATTCTGACTGCTGCCTAACTGAGGTGGGCCACTGCAGCACAGACCATGACTCAAAACTACATCCTTTTGGTCTGTAAGGCTTGGTGCTACACCTGATCATTTTTTTTTTAACTCAGTAGCTCACCAGGGGAATTGAGTTCAATTTTACACAAACAGCAAAAAACACACACACAGAACTATAAAAGCGGAAAATGTTGGTCAGAGAGTCTGGGGAGGTCTTTTGTTCAAATAGAAATTTTATTGCAATCATGTGTACATTATAAGATTGACGTCTACGGTTTTACACACTAACAACTAGCTTAAACACAGATATTTTTCTTGCCATCGAGCTGCAATGCAGATTCACCTGAAGAACAAAAAAATTCACTCCCTGACTGCTGACTAACTGAGATGAGCTACTGCAGCCCAGTAGCTAATCTCAGCCAGGCACTATGTTCGGGCCCCAGTACGCCGTGTTAGGGAGTGCGGAGAAGAGAGAAGAGCAGATCTCCTGATCCCTATCCAGCCATGCCTGCCAGAAGTGCCTGTGTGCAATATCGGATGAGGACAAGCTGTGCTCAGCTGGGATGCCCCCCACTCCCATACTTGAATAGCCTACTGGCGCCTTGCTGCCTCGGTTCACACACGAATAATGGCCACTTGAACAAAGAACAGAGGACTTTTTCCGCCCATAGAACTGTACGCCAACAAGAAGTCAACGTGTACAGTCTGTGCCAATCTGGAGCTGGGTTACCACCTGTTCATTTGCATGCAGACTTTGATCGAACAAGACGACTAAAATTTAGTTTAAAGAGAAACTAGAGCAGGAATTGCTGTAAAAAGCCTACATTTTATGCTCTAGATGCCATGCAACACGACTTCAGAACCAGACTTATAATGCTTATACATTTTTTAATTCTACTGCAAACATAAGAAATAGGAGCAGTAGGAGGCCATTTGGTCCCTCGAGCCTGCTCCGCCATTCAATAAGATCATGGCTGATGATCTACCTCATCTCCACTTTCCTGCACTAGCCCCATATCCCTTGATTCCCTTAATATTCAAAAATCTATTGATCTCTGCCTTGAATATACTCCACAGCCCTCTGGGGTAGAGAATACCAAAGATGCACCACCCTCAGTGAAGAAATTTCTCCTCATCTCAGTCCTCAATGGCCGACACCTTATTCTGAGACTGTGACCCCTGGTTCTAGATTAGCAAAGTGATGAATTGAACAGGGTAACCAAGTTAAACGATGAATTATTTTTTTTAATTAAGAGGCTAAGGTGAAGGACCAAGGCCCACAGTGCAGGCATCACCAAGACTGAAAGAGTAAGCGAGAAAACAAGGTTAAATCAGTTAGTATTGATTATAACATGAGCAAAAGACAAAACAAGGACACCAGAATCTTCTCTTCTTCTTAGGCAGTCCCTCAGAACTGAGGATGACTTGCTTCCATACTAAAAATGAGTTCTCAGGTGACTGATGATCCAATGCGGGACCTACAGTCTCGGTCACAGGTGGTTGAAGGGGCGGGTGGGTGGGGTGCTCGAGTTGACGTGCGCTCCTTCCGCTTGGTTTCCGGCGAAGAGACTCGAGGTGTTCTGCACCTTCCCGGATGCTTCTCCTCCACTTTGTGCGGTCTTGGGCCAGGGATTCCCAGGTGTCAGTGGGGATGTTGCACTTTTTCAAGGAGGCTTTGAGGATGTCCTTGAAGCGTTTCCTCTGCCCACCCAGGGCTCTCTTGCCGTGTCGGAGCTCTGAGTAGAGCGCTTGTTTTGGGAGTCTCGTATCGGGCATGCGGACGATGTGGCCCGTCGATCGGAGCTGATCGAGCGTGGTCAAAGCTTCGATGCTGGGGATGTTGGCCTGAGCGAGAACACTGACGTTGGTGCGCCTATCCTGCCAATGGATTTGCAGGATCTCCTTCTAGGAATTAGCAATGCCTAAGAGAGGTGACTGCTCCAGAGGACCCACGATATCGACCAGAGTCTTAGAATGCATTCTGTCCCTCTTCCGAGGAAGCTAGACATTACAAACCAGGGTGGATGCCACACAGAAAAATTGCACTACAGGGGAAGGGAGAGAGGGAGGGAAAGGGTTATGGAAGCCCAAAAAGTAGAAGTGGATTTGGGGTTCAGGGTGACTGATTGTGTTTGTCTCAAGCGTGGACAAACACATAGTATACCATAGTTTACTGTTTCCACTCACTCCCATTATGTTGAAGTACTGATCCATTTCTTGGCAAAATTACTTCTGCGCTTGCCAAGATTAAGCTGCAGTTCCAAACTGTGATCTTTCAGCTGCGCTCCTGCCTTACAAAATGCTCACCGTGATCCATCTGGATTGTGTGGACCAGCCATCGGGCCAAATCTATTGCCCAAGAGCAATAAAGCCACTTTAAACATGGAATAAAAGCAGAGTGACTTTGAAGTGAAAAACCCATCCATAACATTATCTTGTGATTAATTATTTTCCCTTTACAAGTCAACAACAAAGAAACATCAAGAAGCAAATAGGGTAAGCCATTGCCACAGCTCATACTGAAAGGTTTTTGTTGTTAAGGAAGTGAGAGCATGAAAATGACATCACCGTTGACTTGTTACTTTAAAATGGGATTTCTGACATTTAATAAACTGGTCCAAGTCAGTTGCAGAGTAGATTTATTTGGATTCTAGCTGCCCAACGTGCAATGGAGCCGTACAGGAAGGTCCCAGGTTGAATTGCTGGTTTCTCCTGAGTTAGACGCTATCAGCCAGGGGCCACACCAGGGATACCACAACTGGCCCAACCCTTCAGTCAAGATGCATTTGTTGAGCTCTGCTCCTCCTTACATTCTGCAGCAACTGGATTCAGTTGGCTTAGTACGTGAATGCACTATCTCTCCACTACAAGAAGTGCATTGGCCTCAAATACTTCACGCCGTGTGAATGCGAATTCAGCAGGTAAAATGTACAGCAAAGAGAAAAACTATGCAGCAGACTTTTGCTCATAAATCAAAATTATTGACCTTAAATAATTCATAGAATGAAACATTAGCCAAGAAAACAAAGAGGCCTATCCTTTCAAAGAGCTCATTTTACAAAAAGGCCACTTGCTTACCTTCCATTAGCTTGGTGAATGGCTCGGGACAGGTAGATGGAATAGGAAGGGTTAATTTGTTGACAGCTACTCCATACGCTACTGCCAGGCCATCAATCCCACGATAAGGGACTTCTCCCGTCAGTAACTCCCACAGCAACACTCCGTAGCTGCACGTAAAAAGAGAGGACACCCAACTTATTAAACATCGACAGTGGGAACACAGCAACAGGAGTAGGCCATTCAATTAGAAGTCGCACAACACCAGGTTATAGTCCAACAGCTTTATTTGAAATCACAAGCTTTCGGAGCGCTGCTCCTTCGTCAGGTGAAGTGACTTCACCTGACGAAGGAGCAGCGCTCTGAAAGCTTGTGATTTCAAATAAAGCTGTTGGACTATAACCTGGTGTTGTGCGACTTCTCACTTTTGTCCACCCCAGTCCAACACCGGCATCTCCGCATCATGGCCATTCAATTAGATCATGGCTAATCTGTACCTCAACTCTATTTACCCACCTTTGCTCCATACCCCTCAATACCCTTACCTAACAAAAATCTACCAATCTCAGTCCTGAACATTTCAAAATGACCCAGCATCCACAGCCTTTTGGAGGAAGAAAACTCTGGATTTCCACTACCCTGTGTGTGGAAAAAGTGCTTCCTGATTTCACCCCGAACGACCTGGCTCTAATTTTAAAAGAGTACGTCCCCTTGTTCTGGATTCCCCCACCAGAGGAAATAGTTTTTCTGTATCTGCCTTATCGAATCCTTTTAACATTTTAAACACCGTGATTAGATCACCCCTCAACTTCTAAACCCCAGGGAATATAAACAAAGTTTATGCAACCTGTCATAATTTAATAGCAAAATACTGCGGATGCTGGAAATACGAAACAACAGAAAACGCTGGAAAAACTCGGCAGGCCAGGCAGCATCCGTGGAGAGAGAAACAGAGTTAACGTTTCAGGTCGAAGACCTTTCGTCAGAACTGGAAAAAAGCAGGAAATTAAATAGATTTATACTTGCTTTAAATCTATTTCATTTCCTGCTTTTTTCCAGTTCTGACGAAAGGTCTTCGACCTGAAACGTTAACTCTGTTTCTCTCCCCACGGATGCTGCCAGGCCTGCCGAGTTTTTCCAGCGTTTTCTGTTGTTCTGTCATAATTTAACCCTTTCAGTCCCGGTAGCATTCTGGCAAATTTGCGCTGAACCCCCTCCAAAGCCAATACATCTTTCCTGAGGTGCAGTACCCAGAACTAAACGCAGTAGGGGTCTGACCAAGGCTCTTTCCAAATGAAGCATCACGAGATAAAGGCCGATATTCCATTATCCTTTATGATTACTTTTTGTACCTGTGCACTAGCTTTTAGTGATGTGTGTACGTGGACACCCAAATCCCTTTGCTCCTCCACAGCTCCTAGCCTCTCACCATTAAGAAAATATTCTGATTTGTCTTTCTTAAATCCAAAGTGGATGACCTCATACTTCCCCACCTTGAATCCATCGACCACAGTTCTGCCCACTCGCTGAGTCTATGTCCCTTTGTAGCGTCGTGCTCCCATCTGCACAACTTACTGTGCCTGCAGCAGACTATAGTCCATCCCTTTGATGATATTAATGGATCAAAAATGGACATCATTCAATTATCCATTTATGTTCCAGTTAACTGATCTTATTTGCAGCAACAGTTTCCGTGCGACAATTGGACTTGGTGCCTCTAGGTAGAGAAGAAATTTATTCCCATCACGGATTTTTGTGGAAGTAAATTGTTACTGCTCAGATTGTCAGAAACCGGTATCTTCATCACCCCCTAGACTTTTAATGCAAAATTGCAGTAGGTAAGCAGCAAATCGCACAACAGGTAGCAAGCAGGTTTAGGCACTCACAGGATCTTATTGAATGGCGGAGCAGGCTCGAAGGGCCGTATGGCCTACGCCTGTTCCAATTTCTTACGTTCTTAAGTATGAGGATAGGATCAGGATCAGCAGTGATGGCCTCTCCATATTTTAATAGCCCGGCAATACAGTCCCCACCACTTATACTGCCCGCGCTATATTGGGCAAATAGTGCTACCCATTTGACACTACCATAGGAGTCAAATACGAAGGCATCACTTATAACGTATGAAGTACACCGGCTAGTTCAGCCATACTTTGTCATAGAATCCTTTATAGAATCATAGAAATTTACAGCACAGAAGGAGGCCATTCAGCCCATCTTACCCACTTTGCCTTGGATCCCATGGGCTTTTACTTTCGTGACCAGTCTTTTAACAGATTTTCCTGCTTCTGTAACTGCAGGTTTCCATCCTTCATCCATTTCCCATCTTCCTGCAGCTGCTTGAGAGTTTGTTTTCCTCTCATTTTCCTTTCTTCTTGTGCCAATTCGGCACTCTCCCGTTCGGTTGGACAAAATGCCAGCGCTACAGTCGCGTGGCTGCCTCTTGCCACTTGTTTTACCTCCCACTGTCTATAGCGGGGAAATCGTGTCAACACCAACGTGCCCATAATGAGCGGTGGGGACTGTGCTTACCACCTAGGCTCTCTCACGCGGGGAAACGGCCACCTGGGCAATGTACCAGAGATCTCTGCCAGTGTCCCCACAAGAGTCAGTGGCCCCAAGGAGAGAAAGAGGAAAGGGGTGGACGGAAAGGGGCAGCAGCTATCAAACCAGCACACTGGCTTAATCACCGAAGAAAGCACCTGCTGTTACCTTACTCACAATTAATTCTGTGTTCACAAAAAATAGCTTCCTGCAAGTACTTTGTAACTGCAGCATAATAATTCACAGTTCAGTGTTCGACAGTTCAAGAGCACACCTACCTCCAGACATCACTGCCTTTGGAAAACATGGACGATTTGATAACCTCGGGTGCCATCCAAGCATAGGTTCCTGCAGCACTCATTTTGGTCGTTTTGTGCCACTCCCTGGCCAAGCCAAAGTCCGTGATCTTCAGCGTCTTGTTAGCTATATCATCATTTTCAATCTTCTCGAGTAACAAAACTGGAGGGGAAGATAGATATGAAAGGCAACGTAAGCATCGTCTTGTAAATGATATTTAACCTCGCTGTCACCTGCTCAGTAGGTAAATCCCACTATTATTTATTTAAATTATATTCAAAGCAACTTACTATTACTTAAATTCTTTTCAAAGTATCCCACTGGTTTGTATAGTCTGAAACAAATGTATATACCTCTATACTTGATCAATACTACCACCAAAATGGAACATTTTTTAAGTACACGAATACCCGTTAAAGCCACAGCCTGTACCAGCCCCATCACAAATCCCAGTTTCATAAACAACTGACCAGGCTGCTATGTGTAATGAAGAGCATAAGAATTAGGAGCAGGAGTAGGCCATACGGCTGATCTTCAACAAAACTGGAACTGAGCCCAATGGATTTTCAGGATGGCGACAAATCCTTTAAATATGGTCCAGTTCTTCTTTGAGAATAGGGGAATAGGAGAAGAGTATTGTTCTACAGTTCTCCCCAAGGTGATGGGCGAGGTACCAGAAGATTGTAGATGCCCCAGGAGCCTAAGTGTCTATTCTGAGTCTAGACAGCGAATGCCAACATTATGATCCTGGAGGACAATCACAGCTGAACCCAATGCTGCCCTCATCTGATGGTCACACGTGAACATTTTATGCCCTGTCTGATTTCTGCCCTCCCTGACCACGGGGCAGAGATGAGAAGTCGCACAACACCAGGTTATAGTCCAACAGTTTTATTTGAAATCACGAGCTTTCGGAGCGCTGCTCCTTCGTCAGGTAAAGTGAAGGAATACAGTGAAGTGAAGTGATTTGTATTCCTTCACTTTACCTGACGAAGGAGCAGCACTCCGAAAGCTCATGATTTCAAATAAAACTGTTGGACTATAACCTGGTGTTGTGCGACTTCTCATTTTTGTCCACCCAGTCCAACACGGCATCTCCGCATCATGGGGCAGAAAGGCCAACTGTAGCACTCCAAAAGAGAACTTCTGCTCTCTACAGCTTCTGTGAATCCCGAGAGAGGACCAAAGGAAATAATTACATTGAATTCAGATCTCAGGAGCCCATCTATTCAAAGAAAAAACCTATTTAATTCTCATCAGTTAGAATCCAATTACAGCACACACCAGAATTACAATACCAAAGTGCTTAACAACAGGATACTCATTTCAATATCAGGTGATTTTACAGTAAACAAGTCCCAATTGTAATTCTGGTTTGTGCCGTAATTGACGTTAACATGGAAATGAAACTCTACCTCCAGTTGAACAGAGGGGGACCAAGACAAAACAGTCTGCTTGAACCCCTAAAGACTCGCAGCCTCCAGTGCAGGCACAGCTACCCCAAAGAACTTAAAATGTAAAAAGCCCATTCTGATGAAAGGACATCGACCTGAAACGTTAACTGTTTCTCTCTCCACAGATGCTGCCTGATCTGCTGAGTATTTCCAGCATTTTCCGGAGTTGTTTCGGATTTCAGCATCCGCAGCAATGTTCCCTATAAGGTGCGCGGCGGGGTCTGCCGGCCCCGTGCAGCCCGCGACCGGCTTTTTCAATGTATGCACGAAACTGTGAAGGGGCTGCCCACCCAAAAAAAAGTCAGAGGGAACAATGATCCACAGTATTTTGCTTTTGTGTCAAAGTGTAATCTACCTGATCCCACAAGCACAGTATAACAAGAATGTACAAGTTTCACAAAAATACATATTTGCATATAACTGCTCGAAAATTTAATTTAACAAAAAAACACCCTTAAGTGAATTCCTACCAGCACTTGGGCTTGCTAAAGACTTCAACTTGAAAACACTGGAGCATGTACAGCAAGACCCAAGTTCCTATTAATTGCACCAGAAGCATAGCCCTGCCCACCCCAAAAAAACTGAACTAAAATTCTCCAGAGTTTTACAGCAGGGTTCTTATTTTTTTTTTTGCAGAGATGCCAAAAAACATAAAGTCACCCATAGTATTGTCAGCTTAAATGCAAAGGTGAAGTGCACCATCTAGCACGCCTGATAACGATACACTCTGTCAACAGTAGAACCAAACAATTTAATCTCTCACTTTTATCGATCTTCCCAGATCAACTCCACTGTTAGCTCCCATTTACCGGTGTTTAAACTGCAAACAACGTCTGTATTGTAACACTTATCTCGGCAGTCAACACCATTAAAGGTGAGTTTCGAATTCCATCCCAGCATGTTGAATCTTAAAATATTTAATTAGTAGCTTGAGACTAATGGTAGAATGATAGTTGATCGCAAGAGTTTCTGAAGAATTAGAATGATAGCTGATCACTGCTAGGTTCTGCAGTATTTCCCAAAATTGTCCCGTGTGTCACCATTTGCCACTCTTAGACAAAACCGAGACACAACAGGCACTTTTCATTTTGCTCTATGTTTTGGGAAAATGACACTAAACCGTACATCAATCTTTACATAGAGTAACATAGAATATGCAACACAGAAACAGGCCACTCGGCCCAACCAGTCTATGCCAGCGTTTATGCTCCACTCGAGCCTCCTCCCATCCTTCCTCATCTAACCCTCTATTCCCTTCTCCTTCATGTTTATCCAGCTTCCCCTGAAATGCATCTATACTATTCACCTCACCCACTCCCTGTGGTAGCAAGTTCCACATTCTCACCACTCTCTGGGTAAAGAACTTCCTTCTGAATTCCCGATTTGATTTCTTGCTGACTATCTTATATTGATGGCCTCTCGTTTTGCTCTAGTCTTCTGTAGGGTTTTTAGGCTGATTTAGGAAACGGGGACCCAGTCTTCTGTGCACATGCAGAAAACCACCCAGGTTTCCTTTTTGCAAATCAGCCTCCTCCAACTGGCCCATCAGGCAGCGGAGGCACAAGTCAGGAAAAACACACCTTGAATTACCTTGAAAAAAAAAAAGGTGTACGGCCAGAGACAAGGCACTGGGCCAGCCCAGTGCATCATTGTGGTTGCGTTGTCATGTAATTTGACGTCTAGGCTCATACATAAAGAATGGGCACTGAGGCAAGGTACCTCTCTCCTCTACTTTCAAGGAGTTGACTCATTCTGGGGTCAGTAGAGTCAAACCCCCCCAAAAAGTTAATTCCTTAAGAGAAGGAGAGAAAGAAAAAAAAACCTTTCTTCCTTTTAATAATCTTCTCCTCCCTCCCTCTTCTTTTCTGAATCAAATCATGGATAGGATCCTCAGCACCGATTACTGAGGACTCAACTCCGTACTTCCTCCACCTTGGCAGCACTCTCCTATTAAGCTTCCTTTCCCTTGCTCAATTCCGTATACATACCCAGGTTTAAGCTTCAATTTCTTCCACTTTCAGCAACAGAGAAGAGTAAAGGGAAGAAAACTGGCTTAAAATGAATGGAAGGAGATGACTTTTCAAGTCAGCATGGTTCAAAGAGTTAGAAGGTTGTGGTTTCAAGTCAAGACTTGAGCACCTTAATCTGGGGGTGCATGAAGAGAGAGACCTGGGGGTATATGTGCACAAATCATTGAAGGTGGCAGGGCAGGTTGAGAAAGAAGTTAAAAAAACATACAGGATCCTGGACTTCATAAACAGAGGCATAGAGTACAAAAGCAAGGAAGTTATGATGAACCTTTATAAAACACCAATTGGCTTCAACTGGAGTATTGTGTCCAATTCTAGGCACTGCACTTTAGGAAGGATGTGAAGGTCTTAGAGAGGGTGCAGAAAAGATTTACAAGAATGATTCCAGGGATAAAGGACTTCAGTTACGTGGATAGACTGGAGAAGCTGGGGTTGTTCTCCTTAGAGCAGAGAAGGTTGAGAGGAGATTTGATAGAGGTGATCAAAATCATGAGGGGTCTAGACAGAGTAGATAGAGAGAAACTGTTCCCATTGGCGGAAGGGTCAAGAACCAGAGGACACAGATTTAAGGTGATTGGCAGAAGAATCAAAGGCATCATGAGGAAAAACTTTTTTACGCAGCAAGTGGTTATGATCGGGAATGTACTGCCTGAAAGGGTGGTGGAGGCAGATTCAATCATGGCTTTCAAAAGGCAATTGGATAAGTACCTGAAGGAAAAAAATTTGCAGGGCTACGGGGAAAGGGTGGGGGAGTGGGACTAGCTGAGGTGCTCTTGCAGAGAGCCGGCACGGGCTCGACGGGCTGAATGGCCTCCTTCTGTGCTGTAAGCATTCTATGATCCAGGCCAACACTTCAGTACACTACTGTGGGAG
Organism: Squalus acanthias; assembly: GCA_030390025.1. Classification (NCBI taxonomy): domain Eukaryota; kingdom Metazoa; phylum Chordata; class Chondrichthyes; order Squaliformes; family Squalidae; genus Squalus; species Squalus acanthias. The sequence continues at coordinate 7,871,519 of CM059436.1, read as the reverse complement.
TGCTGCATTGTCGCAGATGAAATCTTTCAGATGAATTGTTAAACCGAGGTCCTATCTGCTGGCTTAGGTGGATGCAAAAGATCCCACGGCACTTTTTCCAAAGAAGAGCATAAGTTTTCCCAGTGCCCTGACCTTCTGCAACGTCACCAAAACAGATTATCTGGTCATTTATCTCACTGCCATTTAGGGGACTTTGCTGTGTGCAAATTGCCTGCCATGTCTGCCCACAAAAACAATGACTTGCACTTCAAAAACAATTCAATGGAAGTGAAGTTGGTTGGGATTTCCCAAGGACATGAAAGGTGCTATATAAATGCAAGTCTTTCTTTATCTATATTGTTTTCAATAATTTGCACTCGAGACCTTTATTCTATATACAGGAAACTCTATTAACCGGCACCCAAATATCCGGAAATCTCTCTTAACCGGCAAAATTCTTGAGTAGGTAACCGGGGTTTTCCTTCATCTCTCTACACTGGATCGTAGCATTATATGGGCCAAGTCTTTGCTGAATGCTCGCTGTAAGATCTGTCACAAGAAGGGAGATGCAGAAAACAGCTGTTGTGTGATGGCTGTGATCGAGGGCACCACACATACTGTTTGAGACCAAAGGTTAAGGTTTGTACATAGTACTTTTTAAATCAAAAAAAGCTGGTTACTCAAAAGAAAATTCTTTAATGTGACCGGGGTTCCTGCACCTGTGGCCGTGCACCAGGGACTCCTGGATCTATGGCCATGTACGGGGCTCTCGTACCTTGGTAAGTATACCTCTCTGTAATCTGGACTTTTTGATCAACGTCAGTGCCGGTTAATAAAGAGTTTCCTGTAGTGAACACCATCAAAACAGTTTAGCTGCTCATTTCATTTGCTGCCCGTTGCACATCTCCTTGCACAACACTAATTCATTCGATGCCCAGTACACATGAAGGCATTATAAAAATACAAGTTCTGACATTAATGTAGTTAAAATACAAAACACGTTTCAAACTGTACAAGCATCTGCAATACTGCCTTCTGCTGAGTGGGGGCAGCATAGCTACACTTTCCGGTTTCAGTTTAATAGAAAAAGGCAAGAAAGAAAGTGTTTCGAAGGGCACAGAACAGCGAGGGGATAGGCACTGGCAGGAGTGCCTCGGCATTCAGCAGCAGAAAGAGAAATTGCTGGAAATACACATTTGAAAAAAAGAGACGGATTAACATTTCAAGCGGAGGTCCTTGGTCAGAGCAACATTACAGATGCAGAAGTGCCTGCGGTTGCATATTTCCAGAATTTTGCACCGGGTTCTCATGGTTTGTCTTTGTCCCACTCTATGCCCTATATTCTGATCTCCGCTGCATCTTTTTTGCCTCAAGATGCTGAGAATATGATTCCTACAGAATGTCATGTGTCAATATAATTTGGCTCAAAATACAGCTGCGTAAACTTGGTTGATGTGTGACTACATTTGCAGTGAAACAACTCCCAATTATCCAATATACTCAGCCGATAATGAAACAGCCGGTCACGAATACTATGAAATTACAGCCTGCTTTTGAGGGGGGGAAAAAATCATAGCACAAATCTCCCAATCATTCCAGATGTGCAAATTGCCTCCCAAATCAATGACACTAGTGCCTCATGCCATAAAGGTGCTTAGCTCAGTTTCCATACAAACACAAACTGACTCGGCACTTAGATTAAATAGTCAACAAGACAGGGAGGCCTGGGTGGTCCAGTTTGATTAGATTCTGACCTTCCACCCCTTGGCCCTGGGTTCAAATTCAGTCCAGATTGGTGGAATGAAAGTTCTGGTCGCATAGACTGCACATCGCAACCTACCAAGGAGCAGTCAAAATCTCAGGAGGAATTTGATCTCGGATGGAATTTTAATTGAGAAAGCCTTGTTTTCAAAAAGACTAAGTAGTAGTATATTGTTAATTTCTGCTCCTCCCACCGCCACTACCTTAAAAGCCAGTTTGTGAATTTTTATCCCGCTGCTTAATCTCTGGTTTCGGGTTAAATTGGAACCCCTAGTTTTTCAGGATCCTGTCAGTTTAGCAATGTTTCCAGACTAAACCACTGACGCACGTAAAAGTTGCTAACGTAATTATTAATTTGGCACGTCTCTTGGTAATAGAAAGACAGACAGACTTGCATTTCTATAGCGCCTTTCACGAACACCGGACGTCCCAAAGCGCTTTACAGTCGATGAAGTACTTTTTAAAGCGTAGTCACTGTTGTAATGTAGGAAACGCAGCAGCCAATTAGTGCACAGCAAGCTCCCACAAACAGCAATGCGATAATAACCAGATCATCTGTTTTAGTGATGTTGATTGAGGGATAAATATTGGCCAGGACACTGAGGATAACTCCACTGCTCTTCTTCGAAATAGAGCCATGGGATCTTTTACGTCCACCTGAGAGAGCAGACGGGGCCTTGGACTTGAACCCAGAACCTTCTGACTTAGGGCGAGAGTGCTACCCACTGAGCCACGGCTGACACTTAATAAATTCTATCAATTCCTTTACAACAATAACACTACATTAGACGCCTTGGCATCAAAAATCAATTCGGAGCGACCAAATATTTAGCAAGCTGCATATTCCATAAACTCTTGCCTCTTATATGCTGAAAAGTTGTCCTTCATACAGGATCAAGACCGGCAAAATCTTTTTGGTTAAGTGTGGAATTTTTCAGCACAAAAGGAGGGCATCCAGCTCATCATTTACTGGCTTTCTAAAAGAGTAATGCATTTAGTTACATTCCCCATATCCTTTCCCCTTTTAATTTTTTCTTTTGCAATCATTTAATCACTTCCCTTTTATAAAGCCGTTATGGATTCTGCTTCCACTACTGTTTCTGGCAGGGCATTCCATGTCCTTAACAGCCCTCTGCGTTTTAAAAAAGTTCTCCCAACCTCTCCCTGTCCTCTTTTTATGAGCAGAAATTAATGCCCTCTAGCTACCGACTTGACTGACAGTGAAAATATTTACCTCATTGAAAAAAAGCTCAGAATTTAGTGGGGGTATTTTCTTTCTTGAATGAACAGAAGAAAATAAAGAGGACAGAACAGGATACAATTCGGAAGAACTGTAATAAGTACAAATGCCCCGTGAAATTAACCCAGCTGAGCGTACAGAAAAGCCCAGAGGACTTGTACTGCAGTGTCAAGAGGCAGTGCCGGAGTCTCAGTGTAACCTGATACATGCTCCAACAAACCTTGGCTCAGTCTCTGATGGTTAACTGTGTTTGAGCTGCTCCATATAAAGGAGCACTTCATACAATGGGCACAGTCTAAGTGCATAAAGCTTTGCTGCTGGCATTCTGTGCTGATTCTTGGATACAAAAGGTCGAGGTGCGGCTGCAGCAGCCCACGTGTGCCTGTGATGGACACAGAGGTCGTGCTTAAACAACTGCAGTGTTGCTGCTGTGGTCACGCAGACCAGAAGACCCCAGGTTAGATTCTCGGTCTGTGCCGAGTTAGCTGATGTCAGCTGAGGCCATGGTAGGAGGCTAAAACTGGACGTGGGTTAGGGAAGGGACAATTGGCCGGAGAATCCTGCTAGAAATGCTTGCGAGGCGACACCAGGCTCGGGCAAAGAAACAGCTTGCCGACACTAGAATAAAGTCATCAGAGTGCCCACGGTATCCCAAAGAGTCATTGCCACCAGGAGATGCAGAGGGGAAGGGGGAACAATTGACCAAACAATAAAGCTGGGCATTTTTTCTTTTGCTTAACCAAATCAGACAGCCACAGAAATCCGTTACAATGCTCAAGAGTCTCCAAAATCAAGCTACGGACGGAAGGAAGGAAACAAGGGAAAATGGGAGACTTGCATTTATACAGTGCCTCTCACAACCTCAGGATGTCCCAAAGCGCTTTACAGCCAATGAATTACTTTTGAAGTGTAGTCACTGCTGTAATGTCGGCTTAATCAGTCCACTCACATTCCCAGACATCCCAGGTTTACAGCCTTGCTTCTTCTTACTGTTCTGTCACCGTCAATGTTCCCTTTAAGCTGCGCGGCGCTCTGGAGCACCTGTGCAGCTGGCTCACCGGCTTTTAAATGGAAAAAACTGCGCATGCGCGGAATTTTGAATGGGCCGTGCAGCCCATTAAAAGGGCTGCACGGCCCCCAAAAAATTAGAGGATACACTGGTCACTGTTTTTACTTGATTCAGATGTTTGCATCCTTTGCTTTCTGTAGACACCATTAGTTTCAATAACCATGCTCAGCTAAAATAAAATACATTATATAATGCCTTGCAACATTCTCAGACAGCCCCCAAAGCACTTTAAATCCAATGCTTATATATGCCACTCTGGCAAACTAGCAAAAGCTGACTAACAGCTTCAAAAAGGCTGATAGCTGAAAAATACAGACCTGTGACATCCAAGACAAGGGAGTGAGACTGAAAATGCAGTGGGACACAGGCTTGGCATTACCTACGTAGCAGGTATTTTTTTTTAATGGGTTCTTAGGATGTGGAGGATGCGGGCAAGGCTGCATTTATTGTCCATCCCCAACACTTTTCACTACTACTTTCTTAGGAGGGGAAAAGCTTATAATGGGATGTCTAGTTTGGCTCTCCATTCGATGGCCTCCTGAGATGCCGAGTGGAGAAACGAGGTGCCTCCCGCAGCAGATCTCAGTGGGCAGGTTGAGGTGATGTGTTCCACGGTCTGGGACTCATGGCCACAGTCGCACTTCAGGTCGTCCCTCATCTTCCACTTGTGGAGCAGGAGGCCGCATCGTCCGTGTCCTGTGCGGATTTGGTTGGGCGCCGCCCACTGTCTTCGAGGGAGGGCGAAGCCAGGGACCTCTGCTGTTGGGTCAGTGATGAGGTGTTGGTTCTTTATGTTGCGTGCGTCCTGCGATCCTGTCCATCTGGATAGTGGGTCGATACCAGCTGCATGAATGCACTGAAGTACAAAAAAGGCCCACTGGCAGCAGTGGTGATTTTGAAATTACAGATGAGGGATGAGAGTGCTGAAGACGAGATTTATTTTCTATGGGGGCATGCGGCACCCTCACAACACTTCGATTTTGACACCTCACTCGATGCATTCATTGGTATTTTGGAGCCTTGGAGAAGGTGCAAAAGGGATTTACTACAACGGTACCAGGGATGAGGAACTTCTGTTATGTGGAGAGACTGGAGTAGCTGGGGTTATCCTCCTTAGAGCAGAGAAGGTTAAGAGGAGATTTGATAGAGGTATTTAAAATCATGAAGAATTTTGATAGAGTAAATAAGGAGAAACTGCCTCCAGTGGCAGAAGGGTCAGTAACCAGAGGACACAGATTTAAGATAATTGGCAAAAGAACCAGAGGCGACATGAGGAAACATTTTTTAAACACATCATGTTGTTGCGATATGGAATGCACTGCCTGAAAGGATGGTGGAAGCAGATTCAATAGTAAATTTCAAAAGAGAATTAGATAAATACTTGAGGGGGAAACCAATAGTTGAGCGATTAAAGTCAGAGATGCTCAAGAGGCCAGAATTAGAGGAGCGCAGATTATCTCGGCAGGGGGGGGGCCAGGCCATGGAGGGATTTGAAAACAAGGATGAGAATTTTAAAATCAAGCCCAAGTCGTTGCTTAACCAGGATCCAATGTAGGTCAGCGAGCACAGGGGTGATGGGTGAACGGGACTTGGTGCGAGTTAGGACACGGGCAAGAGAGTTTTGGATCACCTCAAGTTTACATATGGTAGAACGTGGGAGGCCAACCAGGAGTGCTTTGGAATAGTCAAGTCTAGAGGTAACAAAGGCAGGGATGAGGGTTTCAGCAGCAGAGCGCTGAGGCAGGGGCGGAGACGGGCGATGTTACGGAGGTGGAAATAGGCGGTCTTAGTTATTGGCATGGATGTGTGGTCAAAAGCTCATTTCGGGGTCAAATATGACACCAAGGTTGCGAACAGTCTGGTTCGACCTCAGACAGATGCTAGGGAGAGGGATGGAGTCGGTGGCTAGGGAACGGAGTTTGTGGTGGGGACCGAAGACAATGGCTTCGGTCTTCCTGGGTTTTGAATCCACAGGCGCTGGCAGTGATCTTGTGATCGGGAGAAGCTGATTCCCCATCCCCAACTCATGGCAGAGACCAATTAGACAACTCCCACTGCGGAACAAGATCAGACTTGTCCCACCCACCCCCCGCAGTCAGTCTGCCACCATTCATTGTCTAGACTCACACGTAGGAAAAGTGGCTACGCCAGCGTCATTGGCAGAGGAGAAGTGGAGGAAATTGTCAGGGTGGAAAAGAAACGAAAGTCCATCAAAAACCAGTAACACGGGTTAAACGGTTAATCATAAAACCTTTTAAACAGTTTACTGCTTGTCATCTAATTAGTAGAAGTTGCTCCCAGACAGCTTTAGAGAAATACAAGATGTGCAAGGTGTTTGGTGGCCAGCGAGCTGGCTGGCATAGAAAGTCTTTTGACAGGAGCAGTCCCATTAGCTGTTGTGCTAGAATCAACAGGAGTGCTTTTGCTCCGAAGGTGAACAGAGACATTCCTGAAATTTCTTATCGTACGTAGATCTGGCCGAAACTAAAAATAAAGCACCAAGGACTAGCCTGGCAATAAGCCAGGTTTCACTTGAACCAGCGTCCCAGGTTTCTGGGAGCACTTCGGTCTTCCGCTTTCTGCCAGTAAGGCACAGTGCTTCAGCAGCCAGCCAACATGCACTGCACAGAACAAAAGCCCAGGCTTGAGGGCCGGTGACTGAAGCATTCTTGTGGCACAAGTGCCTAGCAACCCACATTCCACTGAAGCGTTTTGTTTACTTTCCAGTCAAGTGGAATTCTGCTGAACCCTGACAAACCCACAACTGATCTGCCAAGTAACTGTGCACTTCGATCAGGACTTCTATACGAATGCTAATGGTATATTGGAATTTAAATGGCGTTTTTATATTATCCCGATGGGAGAGCGACACTTGGGCGGAAACCCATGGCTTGTATTTGCGCATCACTCCTCGTGTGGAAGAATGTCACAGGGCGCTTTAAGGGTAATGGGGTGGGGGGGGGTAAGAGAGAAGGGTGGGGGGTGTATAGGAGGATACCGAGCAGGAGACGGGAAAGACTGATGGAGAATAGGAACTGAGAGTTAGGTCAAAGAGATAGGGTCAAATGGAAGGAGGCCCAGGCTTTGCTGTATCTCTGACAAGCTCTCAGAACTTACGGAAAGGCAGGTCCAGGATGTGGTCAGAGTCCCTTCCCTTTGTATTGTCAGCAATTGCTAACAGCACATTATCAATGCAAAAAATGGACCTTAATCTTGGATCATACTTGATCATATCCTGCTGAATTTGACTCCCTATTTACATAGCCTCAGTAATTGCTGCTGCTATTTGGTATCCCCTCCCCTCATCAACTCCACACCCTCCCCTCATCAACTCCACACCCTCCCCTCATCAACTCCACACCCTCCCCTCATCAACTCCACACCCTCCCCTCATCAACTCCACACCCTCCCCTCATCAACTCCACACCCTCCCCTCATCAACTCCACACAATCCTGCAGAGTGAGGGACAGGCTGACACAAGAGGCAAAGATTGGGACACAATACCACCTGCTTTGGGCACAAGAATATCTCAAGCACATCTCCAGGAAAGGTAGGACAACCACTGTCTGACTACCTTCTTCCCAGAGCCACCCTGAAGCACAGAAAATGATAGTACCAACAAGCAGAATAATGCCAACAGACTCGTATCAACATATTTCTCCTCGTAAATTTTTCTAATGCCACATTTACAACGGTACCAAGATGTAAACCGGTGTACGAAACATTTCTGTTTAAGTGAAAAACTACAAGGAATGGTCCTGAAGGGGGAAAAAAATTGAAAAAGTAAAAATGAAACCTTATTCCCTGAAAAATGTAAATTGATGTACTTTGGAACATACCCAAGAGATGGGATAGATTTCTTCAAACAAAGACTGATGCACCAAAAATGAATCAATGCATCATTGTTGTATCCTCACACAATCTTATTCACACAGCAGAACGGCAAGAGTACCATACAAGAGTGTAGTGTTAAAAGATCAAAGATCTCCCAGCTTCAGAATCGAAGATTAATTAAAAATAGCTCCTCCAATGGCACAGCAAGTGTATCCAGTAACTAGCCAAGCCGTGCAAAATCAGGAAGCTAGCAGATTTGATCCTTGCGCTGTGCTGAGTTAGCTCAATTCAGCCAGGCTGCATCTGAGCAGGATGACTATAATTAGCCGGACTGTGAAAGGGAGAGAAATGCTATATTCAACTTGGCGTTGCAGTAAGAACTAGGCAGAATCACTTCTACTGCGGCAACTGTCCGACAAAAAACAAACATTCACGGAATGGGGGAAAATTCCCAATGCAGGTTCATAATGTGAATTTAGAATGCGTCAGCAGTGGCTCAGTGGGTAGCACGCTCGCCTCCGAGTCAGAAGGTTGTGGGTTCAAGTCCCACTCCAGACACTTGAGCACAAAAATCTAGGCTGATGCTCCAGCGCAGTACCGAGGGAGTACTGCACTGTTGGAGGTGCCGTTAAACTGAGGCCCCGTCTGCTCTCTCAAGTGAGCGTAAAAGATCCTATGGCACTATTTCGAAGAGGAGCAGGGGAGTTATCCTCAATCAATAAAGAAACAGATTATCTGATCATTATCACATTGCTGTTTGTGAGACCTTGCTGTGCGCAGATTGGCTGCCGCGTTTCCTACATTACAACAGTGACTACACTTCAAAAGTACTTCATTGGCTGTAAAGCGCTTTGGTACGTCTGGAGGATGTGAAAGGCGCTATAGAAATGCAAGTCTTTTTTTATAATGCATGACAATTTTTAACCAATGAATTTGCAATCTTACCGACTGGTAAATTTTGACTAACTCTAAAATATTGAATTTCAGAATGAAGTTATACAATGCAGAAACTGAAACAAGAATGCCACTACTAGAAGCAAGAAAGTGTATCCTTGCGTGACTCCTCTTCGCGCCTTTTGAAGTGGCCTGGGAAGCCAGTTGTACAAACATCAGCTTTGAAGCAGGGATGAGCGATAAATATGACCGTGCCAACATCATCCACAACCCAAGAACAAATGAATCTTATTGTTCACAGTCCCAGAGGCAACGAGGAATTTTATTTAATTCTGCTCCACCCTCCTAATTTTCTCCCTTTCCTCTTCTGAATGTGCCGACTCCTGCGGGGTTGCACTTCAATGGGTGCTGGCAGCTCGCCTGCTAGATTCTTCATGTGGGAGCTTAAAAAGGCTTATTCCAAACCTGGGAGGTATCAGTGCTGAACCTGATCTTTCAAGGAGGTGTCACTGGATAGTGATCGAGAATAGGAACCCTGGACGATTTATTTTTTCATCCTAGGGTGCTGAGGCCAAATGTAGCAGCCAACTGCCACCCTGGCTAAGATTGACCAACTCTGCGGAGACTAGGAATTGGACCCAGGACTTTCTGGCCTGAATGACTCAGCTGCACAATGGCCTTTTACCAATTTAATTGTGTTGCTCTTCAAAGCATTTAGGAGTGAGACAACACTATTGAAAGAGAGAATGCGGAATCCCAGACTCAGCAGTTCTGACTGCCAAGTTAAGACAGCCTACAACCAATACATTACACTACAAGCATGATAGCTACCTGACTAAACTTGTAGTAACGAACACTCGGAATGCAAATATTTCAGGGACAATTGCAAAACATGTCTGAAGGCATCAGGCTCAGTCTAAGCAAAGGACATTTATCACACCGTTGATTTAATTTTAAACATACTTTGAGGCAGAAAAGGTCATTTTTTGGGTGGGGGGAAATAGGTCAAGTTAATCTTTTAAAAACATTCAGATATAGCCCCAACAGTGCCAAAACACCTCCAGTTCCAAGTACCTTACAGCTCCTGTGAGCTGAAAATTCCTCTTTTTCCTCCCTGAATTATCACTGTGCTGAAATCAAGACCCATTGCACATCATCCTATTCTAATTCACTCTTTCCCTGGAACCCAACACTGTCATTCCCCAGCTCCCTCAAGGTGCTTTTATTCTGCAGCTTCCAATATCGGGAGAGCAGCACGAAAGATTCCCCTCCCTTACATTCACGCCTACCTCTGCTTTCCAGAACCAGGCAAGTTGGCCGTTTTATACTTGCTCGTGCAGCTGACTGCTTGTGTGCCATCAGCTACATCTTTATAATGCAAGAATGCCCCATCAGTCTTTCTTTCCTCCATACAACCGTCACGCTAGAAAGCCCAAGGCTTTGTGGCGTGTAATCATTGCTGTCTGATTTACCCGGTGTTTCCTTTTACTCTTTCGTATCTTGGTGTTACTCTGCATTATGGGCTTTGGCCTTTTACAGTGACCAAACGTCCATTACAACACCTTCGAAGGATATGTAATACATGATAATTCATAGTCACCTTCTGTACAAAAACCCCCCCCAAATTCTCTAGTAATTCAAATTGAGCAATGTAAATAACAGGGGGTATTAAGAAAAATCAGAATTGTTCACATTAAGTAGTGTTGAATTAATAGCAGACTATAGCTGGTTCAGAGTGCACCGCAAGGCAGCAGCACTGTGGGGCAAACACTTGCCATAGATATTCAAGAGTCCAAGTTAAAGAGCTAGCTGCACGCTATGACCAAACATTTCCTTTGTGGGCACTGAAGACGGAGCATGTGATGTGACGTTTCCAGAATCAAACCGTGACGAGAGGCCATTCAGGCCTCATCGTGTGCGATATCCAGCTACGTGATAAGGATTAGCTAGTCCACAATCATTTGCTCTTCAATTTCTTTTTAAACACTGCCAAAATGGAAACCTCCTCCCGAAGGAAAACAAAAACTGGCAATAACTCAAATGGTACAAGCTTCCGATATCCATGGGAAAACATGGAATGGAAGAAGATTCCCAATTCTGATAAAAGTTAATTTACAACTGCTTTGTTAATCTATAACCAACACCATTTATTTCAACACAGAACGTGGGTAACCTAAAGTTGGAATAAAGAAAGAAAAACAACCTGGCAGCTGCTTAGCCTCCAAACAATTTTTTTTCGAAGAGCCTATTCAGTAAGAAACAAACAGGGTTGGAAAATGAATGAGAAACAATACAGAACCACGTTACTTGGGATTGTGTACACCACTTGTACTCTTAATATGGCCTGGGAGCCTTTTGCAGCCCACCTCCCCCTTCAGCTGTGGGCCTCAGCAGACTCGGCACTCTGTGCTATGCAGAAAAAGGCAAGGGTATCCCAGTCCCCACACAGCAGGTGCGGGAACACTATTAAAACAGGAACGATTATCTCTTCCTGTCGGGAAATTGCCTGGCATTCAAACATCAAGCAGCCGAAGTGGAACGAATGAAATCAAAAGTTGGCTGTCGAGGGAGCTGCAGGTTCAGACTCAGATCGCTGCAGGTTACAGCATTCCCCAGAGTGACTCTGACGCACGACGTCGGTTGGGATTGTGGCCCTTGATAAAACGTCACTGAGCAACACTGATCTACAAATGAAACTTTGGCATTCGGAAATGGGGCACCAACCTCAGGACAAATGAAGCTACTTGAGATTGCAGATTAATGCCAAATTAGGGAGCGTTTTTGTAGGCACATGCCCGCTAGGGATTAGACGGAGACTATCCAAACCCATGGACAGCCAGCAGAGAAGAGGAGATTTCGATTCCATTAGCCTGGCCGAGATTCAAACTCAGGTCTCAGAGATACGACGCCAGTGTCTAACCCGCATAGTCAGAGCTGTGAAGGGTACGTTTAGGGTAGAAGCCAGAGACTATTTCCTTACACCAATGAACAAAAGCTTGGCAGGAAGAGTGGTTGAGGTTAGTGATTGAAGTCAAGACTGAGCTCATTCAGCAACTAGGCAGTGCAATGGGATGATGATAGGGTTGGTATTCTGAAAGGATGAGATCAAATGGGCTGAAGGGCTATCTGCATCTGAATTTTTCTTGCAATGCAAGCGCCTCAATAAGGGTCAGCAGGTTATTTGACTATGGGGGGAAGCATAGCCAAATCCAATTCTGTCTACATTTAATGTTTCCTACATTACAACAGTGACTGCACTTCAAAAGTACTTCACTGGCTGTAAAGCACTTTGGGACGTCCTGAGGTCATGAAAGGCGCTATAGAAATGCAAGTCTTTTTTCTTTTTCTACATCAGAAATCAACACTCAGCCAGTTCCACCACGGGTAAGTGGATAGCAATTAGAAGGGCCAAATTTCTCCCTTCCTTAACCCAGTGGTGCTGAGGCCAATTGTAGTATTCCAACACTGGTTCAGTTGAATCACTAAGACCGCCTATTTCCACCTCCGTAATAGTGCTGAAACCCTCATCCATGACTTTGTTACCTTCTAGACTGGACTATCCCAACGCTCTCCTGGCCAGCCTTCTACCCTCCATAAACTTGAGATCATCCAAAACTCTGCTGCCCGTGTCCTAACTCGCACCATGTCCCGCTCACCCATCTTCCCTGTGCTCGCTGATTTTCATTGGCTCTCGGTTAAGCAACGCCTTGATTTTAAAATTCTCATCCTGGTTTTCAAATCCCTTCATGGCCTCGCCCTTCTCTATCTCTGTAACCTCCTCCAGCCCTACAATCCCCAGAGATCTCTGCGCTCCATCAATTCTGGCTTCTTGAGCATCGCCAATTTTAATCGCTCCACCACTGGCGGCCATTCCTTTAGCTGCCTAGGTTGGCTGTGGCTCAGTTGGCAGCACCCTGGCCTCGGAGTCAGAAGGTTGTGGGTTCAAGTCCCACTCTAGAGACTGGAGCACAAAAATCTAGGCTGACACTCCAGTGCAGTACTGAGGGAGTGCTGTACTGTCGGAGGTGCCGTCTTTTGGATGAGCCATTAAACCGAGGCCCCGTCTGCTCTCTCGGGTGGACGTAATAGATCGCATGGCACTACAGTATTTTGAGGGAGAGCAGGGGAGTTATCTCCGGTGTCCTGGTCAATATTTATCCCTCCATCAACATCACTGAAACAGATTATCTGGTCATTATCACATTACTGTTTGTGGGAGCTTGCTATGTGCGATTTTGGCTGCTGCATTTCCTACATTACAACAGTGACTACACTTCAAAAGTACTCCATTGGCCGTAAAGCGCTTTGGGATGTCCGGTGTGCGTGAAAGGCGCTATATAAATGCAAGTCTTTCTCTCTTTAGGTCCTAAGCTCTGGAATTCCCTCCCTAAATCCCTCCGCCTCTCCACCTCTCTTTCCTCCTTTAAGACGCTTCTTTAAACCTACCTCTTGCCTTAATATCTGATTTTGTTTGATAACGCTCCTGTGAAGCGCTTTGGGACGTTTTACTATGTCAAAAGTGGTATATAAATGCAAGAAATTGTTGTTGAAAACAGCTAACTCGGTACAGACTGAAACATAGTTATATGGTAGGCAGGGTGAGCTGCAGCAGTTGTGGATCAAGTATATTTAGGCCAAAGAGCCTTTACTCAACTCTCAGCCAAATAAGATAGCTTCAGGAAGCAGCAGGCAAACCAATAAGGCACTTGCACAACACAAATATCTTAACCTTAAAAAGGAAAGGATAGTTTGAGGAATTAAATGTATACCCGCAGCTAGTAAGAGTGATATCCTAGGGCTCCAGAATCCAGACCGTTCTCAAATTGGTCAGAATTCACAGCCCTGTTATGTTTCCAACACCAACCACAGCCAATCGCCAGACGCCATCCCACAACTCACCCGCTTCATCCTTGACCACAATGTCTTCACCTTCGACAACCAGTTTTTTACCCAAACACACGGAACAGCCATGGGGACCAAATTCGCACCCCAATACGCCAACATCTTCATGCACAAGTTCGAGCAAGACTTCTTCGCTGCACAGGACCTCCAACCAACGCTATACACCAGATACATAGACGACATTTTCTTCCTATGGACCCACGGCGAAGAATCACTGAAAAGACTACACGATAACATCAACAAGTTCCATCCCACCATCAAACTCACCATGGACTACTCCTCAGAATTGGTTTCATTCTTGGACACGCGAATCTCCATCAAAGACGGACACCTCAGCACTTCACTCTACCGCAAGCCCACGGACAACCTCACGATGCTCCACTTCTCCAGCTTCCACCCTAACCACGTTAAAGAAGCCATCCCCTATGGACAAGCCCTGCAAATACACAGGATCTGCTCAGACGAGGAGGAACGTGATGGACACCTACAGACACTGAAAGACGCCCTCGTAAGAACAGGATATGACGCTGGACTCGTCGATCGACAGTTCCGATGGGCCACAGCGAAAAATCGCATAGACCTCCTCAGAAGACAAACACGGGACACAACCAACAGAGTACCCTACGTCGTCCAGTACTTCCCCAGAGCGGAGAAACTACGCCATGTTCTTCGCAGCCTTCAACATGTCATCGATGACGACGAACACCTCGCTAAGGCCATCCCCACGCCCCCACTACTCGCCTTCAAACAGCCGCTTAACCTCAAACAGACCATCGTTCGCAGCAAATTACCCAGCTTTCAGGAGAACAGCGACCACGACACCACACAACCCTGCCACGGCAACCTCTGCAAGACATGCCAGATCATCAACACAGATACCATCATCACACGTGAGGACACCACCCACCAGGTACATGGTACATACTCATGTGACTCGGCCAACGTTGTCTACCTCATACGTTGCAGGAAAGGATGCCCCGGAGCATGGTACATCGGCGAGACCATGCAGACACTGCGACAACGTATGAACGGACACCGCGCAACAATTGCCAGGCAGGAGTGTTCCCTCCCAGTCGGGGAACACTTCAGCAGTCAAGGACATTCAGCCTCCGATCTTCGGGTAAGCGTTCTCCAAGGCGGCCTTCGAGACACACGACAACGCAAAATCGTCGAGCAGAAACTGATAGCCAAGTTCCGCACCCATGAGGACGGCCTCAACCGGGATCTTGGGTTCATGTCACGCTACATGTAACCCCACCTGATGTAGAGTCATCCAGACTCGAGTCGTCGTTGGCTTGTTCTCTCTACACAGATGCGGCCGGACCTGCTGTGATTTCCAGCAAAAAAAGTTTTTTGTTTTCCATACAGACCCCAGCATCTGCCACATTGTCTTTGATGTAATGTTTTCCTGCCTGACCTGTTTGGACACCATCCACACCTTTGATTGCCATGATTATCTCTCTGCCGAGGTGTGATAAAGGGCAGTTGGAAAGATTAACTGTAATCATCTGGCAGTGTTCTCGGACTATATATGCTGCGCCTATCTCTTCACTTCACCTGACGAAGGAGCAGCGCTCCGAAAGCTTGTGATTTCAAATAAAGCTGTTGGACTACAACCTGGTGTTGTGCGAGTTCTCACATTTGTCCACCCCAGTCCAACATCTCCACATCATGTTTCCAATGTTCAGGGGCATACCCTGTAGCCTGGAAATAAGATAAACTTGCAATGCAACTCAGAAAATATGACAGAAAATCTTAGGTATACTTCTATGTAAAATGTCATTCAAGATATACAATGTTCCACACAAGACACCATGAATGAATGTTTGCAGGAATTTTTGCCTCCAATTAAAAAGGCTCAGTTTTAACTTTAGGGTTTGTCCCCATCACGATGAACAATAATCCTGCCTAGCCCTTCCTTCCCTTTTAAACAAATGTGTTACAGCTGACGTTATGGTCAGGATAAAGCATCTCAGGGTCCTATTTACTGAATAATTTCGCAATAGATCTGCCGTGCTCGGTCAAAAACATTTAACAAAGGGAACGTATTAAATGCAACAGGCCTGTTCAGCACAATTTGTGTGATTTCAATGAGCCAGAACGTCCCTAAACCTACAGGTCAATCATCACTTAATCAGTTTAGCAAGCTCCCTTGCAGCAGAGCGATTTCATATTTTATTTCAAATGGTCAAAAGCAAATTATGGTACACTGTATAAAAGAAAAGGAAACCTGCATCAAAAACCCTTTCTAGGTCACCCACGGTTGTCTCACCTCTGGAACCAGCCTAGATTCTTTATTCAGCAATAATCTGAATATGCTGCGTCATCATAATTCAACAACTCCTACTGGACAAGGACCTGGAGAAAAGAGCTACGACTGGTAAAAGAACTGTCCTTTAAAACAGTGAATCAAACAAATGTCATCAGTCACAGAATCAGCCTGGAACGCTTGGTGCTACAATAACAAGACATTGTTTCCAGGCTGGCTGGCTGAATTGGGCAGCTTTAGCACTGTGTACTGCCAGGATTTCTGAGGCGCTGGACATGGACAATGGTGCCAATTCAATAAAAGTTGTTCAAGCATAATGACACACATTACATCTGAAAGGTTGCTGCGGAATAGGCTCACACAAGGTTGGGGTGTCAGTGGAGATCATTTATTATTTATTTTCATTAATATTCAACAATTACCCACACCACTAGCCTGAAAAAGGGGGGAGGGAAAAGAGAAGGGAAATTATATTTAGACCCCAGGCAGACAGTTGTGTGATTGATTTTCTTTGTGTTGGGAAACAAGTCCTCTAACCTTCACCTAATATAATGCAAACTATTTTAAGGGGCAGAAGGCCATTTGGCCCATCAATCTTTGTTCTAGCATTGCAACCAACCAGCCCAACGTCCACCTGCATTTCTTTCAGTGCTGAATTAGCTTATCTACACTGCACCAGCAGTAGGAACGCCACACCTGGCCTTAGTGCCCCTGGGTTAGAAAGGGAGGAGAGAAAATCAGCCAGCATTCCCGGTCCTGATCGGTACCCAGTGGCCTGCGTGCGTGTCTAAGACACTGAGCGAGAACAGGATTGAGCTCAGCTGTGAGGCTCCGCACAATCAAATAGCCTTTTAACACTCACTGTCTAAACTCATATGAAGAGAAGGGTTGTTTGGGGGAGATACCAGAGCGTACCCATGGAACAGCGCCTTAGCATATGTCGGTGCCCTTAGGATTCTTTTCTCCCCACTGAACACGGTGGTAACCCTACACTGCAAGCATATTAACCCAAGAGTAACTTTTCCTCCAGTTTTGGTACCACTATACTAAATGAACCAAATAACACTTTTACTGTATAATCTTCATGAATGATAAACTAAACTAGATGTGTAACAGATTTATATGGTGCCTTCCTCAGGCACTTTATGGGGAAATGGTGGACACTGACCAGGAATGTAGGACAGAAGCTAACTGAAATCTCAGTCAGTAAAAAGGTATAAGCATACTTTTGAAGGTAGCATGGCAAAGAGGAGTGGGCAGTGAGTTCCAGAGTGCAGGGACGTGGTGGCTGAAAGGGTCTGCTGCCGACAGTGGAGCGGAGGGAAGAGGGGAATGCACAGCAAGACCAGAGAACAAAGGGTGCATAATCAATTTAAACATCTAGGTTTCGATCTGTATAATCACATGTAGACGGTAGCTAAAGAACTTCTAGAGCTTTCTTTCCAATATCTGGTGGGGAAGGGGAGAGAAAATGTCCTAACAGCTGTAAAATCACAACGGTATTATTTATAAACAGATTTTCAATTTCACTACAAATAGCAATGGAGGGGGTCATGCCCCTTAGCATCTATGCAGGAGCAGTGTAAAAAAAAACAAATCCAGCAGAAATAACACGTCCATGCAATCTGCTAAAAGCTGATGTTTCCAAGCGTGAAAATGAATGAAAATCAAGCATGATTCTGACATTATATACAACCAAAATCACGATCCTTTCCCCAGCCTGATCACGGTATTGCTGCACTAAATCATCTCTCCCTAGACTGCATTAGCAGAACATGGCTACCAAACACAACTGAACACATTGAATCAGAATTCTTTGTAACTGAATCAGAGATCTTTTTATTTATTCATTCACGGGATGTGGGCGTTGCTGACAAGGCCAGCATTTATTGCCCATCCCTAATTGCTCTCGAGGTGGTGGTTGTGGGTCACCTTCCTGAAACACTGCAGTCCGTGTGGTGAAGGTGCTCCCAACAGTGCTGTTAGGGAGGGAGTTCCAGGATTTTGACCCAGCGACGATGAAGGATCAGCGATATATGTCCAAGTCAGGATAGTGTGTGACTTGGAGGTGGTGGTGTTCCCATGCACCTGCTGCCCTTGTCCTTCTAGGTGGTAGAGGTCGCGTGTTTGGGAGGTGCTGCCGAAGAAGCCTTGGCGAGTAGCTGCAGTGCATCTTGTAGATGGTACACACTGCAGCCACGGTGCGCCGGTGGCGAATTATTAAGGTGGTGGATGGGATGCCGATCAAGTGGGCTGCTTTGTCCTGGATGGTGTCGAGCTTCTTGAGCGCTGTTGGCACTGCACTCATTCAGGCAAGTGGTGAGTATTGCATTACACTCCTGACTTGTGCCTTGTAGGTGGTGGCAAGGCTTTGGGGAGTCAGAAGGCAAGACTTTGGGCAGAATACCCAGCATCTGACCTGCTCTTGTACCACAGTATTTATGTGACTGGTCCAGTTAAGTCAGCCCGGCCTAGCCCATTTCCATCTGTTTGAATGATGTGCATTCTTAAGACAATGTATAGTCTGTAGGATTAATAAAGAACATATTCAGGCAAAGTTTCACTGGCCCTGCTCAAATCAACTTATACTGAACTCCAGGTAGAAATTAGCTCCATACTGTAAATCTGGTTTAACATTGGACCAGATGCTGTCAAACCATTAGCAAAGGGTGGGTGGGAGTACAGCAGACAGAAAAGGAAAATTAACCCCAATCTAGAACATATCATGTGGATATAAGTCAACATCTACAATCCAATAAGAACATAAGAAATAGGAGCAGGAGTAGACCATTCAGCCCCTCGAGCCTGCTCCGCCATTCAATATCATGGCTGATCTTCTACCTCATCTCCACTTTCCCCAACTATTCCCACAAGCCTTGGTTCCCTTAGTATCCAAAAATCTATTGATCTCAGTCTTGAATATGCTCAACTAAATGAAGCATCATGCACAGGCACAGCATTTGTTTTGATTTCATATGCATGTAATTCATGCTCCACAACGTTCTTTTCCTTAAGAAACTATACAAGTCAAAGGTCACTGCCTGGTGCAATGGGCTTGATACTGTCCTTTCACCCCCTGGTTTATCTCCAGTCCAGACTAATGGGATGATGGTCTGCTCCGATGTCTTCTAACCGTGAAAATGCCCTCTTGAGGTTGCCGGAGGTGCCTCATTTACATCATAGCCCTGCCAGCTGTCATAGGGTTCCTATATAAAGCATTATGAGCCCCAGCCCAAGATATGCAGCTAAGTAAAGTTATCGGTGTGAAAGTGCAAGTGTGAGTGGGGCTATGTTTTTTTAAGATATGTTCCTTGATTATAATGCATTGTTGTACATGGTACAGAATGATAATGAATGCACTTTACAAAGTGGGAGCCCAAGATTTTAACAAGAGAGCTGCAGTGCAACACAAAAACCAGATAACTAGGTTATAATTTTCAAAGTTCCAGAAAGAATTTTGTATATAAAAAATTAACAGATTTATAAAAAAGACTTGCATTTATATAGTGCCTTTCACAACCGCAGGACATCCCAAAGCACTTTACAGCCAATGAAGTACTTTTGGAGTGTAGTCACTGTTGTAATGTAGGAAACGCAGCAACCATTTGTGCACAGCAAGCTCCCACAAACAGCAATGTGATAATGACCAGATAATTTGTTTTTGTGATGTTGATTGAGGGATAAATATTGGCCAGGACACCAGGGTATAACTCCCCTGCTCCTCTTCGAAATAGTGCCACGGCACCTTTTACATCCAACCGAGAGCGTAGACGGGGCCTCGGTTTAACGGCTCATCTGAAAGACAGCACCTCTGACAGAGCAGCACTCCCTCAGCACTACACTGGAGCATCAGGCCTAGCTTTTTGTGCTCAACTCTCTGAAGTGGGACTTAAACCCACAACCTTCTGACTCAGAGGCGAGAATGCTCCCCACTGAGCCACAGCTGAAAAAGTAAACATTTTGGAAGGTTTAAACAAACTCATTAGAAATTACAATTCTGACATCAATTAATTGTTTTTTTTTTAATCTTCAATTTCCCCTCTCCTCTCCTGAAACTCCAACTCATGGTGGGGTATAATTCTACAGTGCCTTGCACCCTCTGCCCTTCACGTGCAATAAGGGCACAGCAGTTATCATGGGTGACTTTAATCTACATATAGATTGGGCTAACCAAATCAGTAACAATACTGTGGAGGAGGAATTCCTAGAGTGTATACGGGATGGTTTCCTGGACCAATATGTCGAGGAACCAACGAGGGATCAGGCCATCTTAGACTGGGTATTATGTAATGAGAAAGGATTAATTAGCAATCTTGTTGTGCGAGGCCCCTTGGGGAGGAGCGATCATAATATGATCGAATTCTTCATTAAGATGGAGAGTGAAGTAGTTGACTCAGAGACTAGGGTCCTGAATTTAAATAAAGGAAACTACGATGGTATGAGGCGCGAGTTGGCTAGGATGGATTGGGGAGCGTTACTTAAAGGGTTGACGGTGGATAGGCAATGGCAAACATTTAAAGATCGCATGGATGAACTACAGAATTTGTTCATCCCTGTTTGGCATAAAAATAAAACAAAAAAGGTGACTCAACCGTGGCTAATAAGGGGAATTAGGGATAGCATAAGATCCAAGGAGAGGACATATAAATTGGCCAGAAAAAGCAGCAAACCTGAGGATTGGGAGCAGTTTAGGATTCAGCAAAGGAGGACAAAGGGATTAATTAAGAGGGGGAAAATAGAATAGGAGAGTAAGCTTGCAGGGAACATAAAAACTGACTGTAAAAGCTTCTATATAGATATGTGAAGAGAAAAAGATTGGTGAAGTCAAGCGTAGGTCCCTTGCACTCAGAATCAGGGGAATTTATAATGGGGAACAAAGAAATGGCAGACCAATTAAATAAATACTTTGGTTCTGTCTTCACAAAGGAGGACACAAATAAACTCCCAGAGATGTCGGGGAACATAGGATCTAATGAGAGGGAGGAATTGAATGAAATCAGTATTTGTAGGGAAATGGTGTTAGGGAAATTGATGGGATTGAAGGCCGATAAATCCCCAGGGCCTGATAATCTACATCCTAGGGTACTTAAGGAAGTGGCCCTAGAAATAGTAGATGCATTGCTGGTCATCTTCCAACATTCTATAGACTCTGGAACAGTTCCCATGGATTGGAGGGTAGCTAATGTAACCCCACTATTTAAAAAAGGTGGGAGAGAGAAAACGGGGAATTACAGACCGGTAAGCCTGACATCGGTAGTGGGCAAAATGCTAGAGTCCATGATAAAAGATGCAATAGCAGAGCACTTGGAAAACAGTGACAGGATCGGACAAAGTCAACATGGATTTACAAAAGGTAAATCATGCCTGACTAATCTACTGGAATTTTTTGATGATGTAACTGGTAGAATAGATAAGGGAGAAACAGTGGATGTGGTGTATTTGGACTTTCAGAAGGCTTTCGATAAGGTCCCGCATAAGAGATTAGCGTGCAAAGTTAAAGCACATGGGATTGGGGGTAAGGTACTGATTTGGACAGAGAACTGGTTGGCAGACAGGAAGCAAAGAGTTGGAATAAACGGGTCTTTTTCCGAGTGGCAGGCAGTGACTAGAGGGGTACCACAGAGATCGGTGCTAGGACCCCAGCTATTCACAATATATATAAATGATCTAGACGAGGGAACTAGATGTAATATCTCCAAGTTTGCAGACAACACAAAGCTGGGTGGGCGTGTGTGCTGTGAGGAGGATGCAAAGAAACTCCAGTATGATTTGGACAGGTTGGGTGATTGGGCAGATGCGATATAATATGGATAAATGCGAGGTTATCCACTTTGGTGGCAAAAACAGGAAGGCAGATTATTATCTGAACGGCAATAGATTAGGAAAAGGGGAAGTGCAACGAGACCTGGGTGTCCTTGTGCACCAGTCGCTGAAGGTAAGCATGCAGGTGCAGCAGGCGGTTAAGAAGGCAAATGGTATGTTGGCCTTCACAGCGAGAGGATTCGAGTACAGGAGCAAGGATGTCTTGCTGCAGTTGTACAAGGCCTTGGTGAGACCACTCCTTGAGTATTGTGTGCAGTTTTGGTCGCCTTATCTGAGGAAGGATGTTCTTGGAGGGAGTGCAGCGAAGATTTACTAGACTGATACCTGGGATGGCAGGAATGACGTATGAAGAGAGATTGGGTCGATTAGGCTTATATTCGCTAGAGTTTCAAAGAATGAGAGGGGATCTCATTGAAACTTATAAAATTCTAACAGGACTGGACAGACTAGATGCAGGAAGGATGTTCCCGATGGCGGGGGAGTCCAGAACCAGAGGTCACAGTCTAAGGATAAGGGGTAAGCCATTTAGGACTGAGATGAGGAGGAATTTCTTCACCCAGAGAGTGGTGAACCTGTGGAATTCTCTACCACAGAAGGCATTTGAGGCCAATTCATTAAATATATTCAAGAAGGAGATAGATATATTTCTTAAGGCTAAAGGGATCAAGGGATATGGGGAGAAAGCAGGGACAGGGTACTGAATTTGGATGATCAGCCATGATCTCATTAAATGGCAGAACAGGCTCGAGGGGCCAAATGGCCTACTCCTGCTCCTATCTTCTATGCCCAAGTTACCATTCTTCATGTGTGAGCCTAGACAGTGAGCCTGTTATTTGATGACGGAGAGCGATCGATTTAAGCCCCGACCTTGTCTTCAGCCGTTCACTTTTTAGCAAGGGTCACTGGATAGCCAGACACTTGGCTGATTATCTCCTCCCTAAACCCGGGCCACTGGGCAAATCGTAGCACCCCGACCACCACCCAGCTCAAGGTGCACTGAGGCTGGTTGCAGTACTGCTTCTTTTGCCCCCAACTGAAATTAGCTACCTCACCACAGACGACGGATCGAACTTTAGACTTTCCTAGCCCAATTATCTGATTATTCACTAATTCCTGAGGCTTTACTCTTCTGCAGACTGCACATATCAGGTCTGGAACTACTCCAATATTATGTTTACGTGCGAGTTCTGATAAGTTAGCCCGGCCCAGCCCAGCCCCATCAAGTGCAATGATTTAGTACGATGATGAAGTTATACTTTAACAGTACACGTACTGCTCAATAGTTTGATCTCCGGTGCTTACCACCCAGTGTTTTTGCTACCACAGGTTTTCTCAACTCGTTAAAAAACCTTTTTTTTTTGGTTTAATTTAATGACCAGTGCAGCAAAAAGTCTAATCTCGGATCTACCAACAGAGCATGTAGACAGTCTGCATAACAAAAACTGGCTGGAATGTGCTGCGAGCGAGTAACATAGCAAAGGGGAATTCAGGTTAACGTCTATATGTTCTCCCAGTAGATTAACCATCTAAACCCAGTTCCTGCCTGGAAACACACTTCCATTATCCTTAATCCTTAAATAATGGGAAAGAAAGAAATGGGCCATTCACCCACTTCAGACAGAGCAGACTATTGCAACTACAGGAAAAGGAAAATTTGCAGGGCTATGGGGAAAGAGCAGAGAGTGTGACAAATTGGATCGCTCTTTCAAGGAGCCAGCACAGGCACGATGGGCCAAATGGCCTCCTTCTGTGCTGTATCATTCTATGGTTCTACAGCAACTTGCTCAGCGCTCGTGAGCTTTGTTTCAATGCAAGTTATAGAGAAAACACTGAATACATTATAGAGGGATAGGACACATTGTATAGATCACATTACATCCCAAGGTGGTATATAATACAGGTCTTCAAAATACTAAAAAAAGAACCCCGCATTAGTATGTTTAAGCCAGAAGCTTTAATGTCACAACCTATTTTCACATATTATACATACTTGGATGACCTTTCTATGAACCCCAAACTCCTAAACATTTGGGGTAACAGCCAATGAAAAAGTGTATTCCAAATAGGTATCTTAAGGTTACTTGCTAATTGCATACATTAGCATTACACGCTAGCAAGACGGCATTCCGGGGGTTGATTTACTTAACTGCCAAACTAAGAATTAATGCTCGACATGGTCAATGATCTGTGTTATTGCCGTTGCCGAGCAAAGCAGTTATAATTTAAATTAACACAAAGATTCCTCGATCTGAAGCAGGTCACTGTGTTGCATTGTGAAGATGGAATAATCTAAAGATTTATACCACAGGTGAGCTCAGCAGTACTATAAGGAATACGAGGCAGGAACAAAGTAGCAACTAAATTTGTTAAAATATTACACAAACTGATTTTTTAAAAACCACTTGTATTGCTACTTAAGTTTCTATCCAGAGGTTGGTCGGTCGGTCGGTGGTGGGGTCGGTCGGTGGTGGGGTCGGTCGGTGGGGGGGGGGGGGAGGCGCGCGGGGGAGGAGAGGTGAAAGATCTATTAAAGACTTGGATCATGGATATTTTCCCTTACACCTTCAACTGAAGTCCATTCAATGCAATGGAACCAACCTATTGCTTTCGGTTGAGCTTTCCAGTGGGACTGTTAAATTACCCATCATTGAACACTCAACCTCCACATGCAGATAAACAGCCTGGCAGCAGACCGGAGGGAGGACAACGGCGAGAGAAGATGTCACTTGGACACTGCCCCTTTTAAGAGTTTGGCATCACACAGGAGCCACATCTGTCACATGGACTTTCTCCACCATTGTTACACATGGAGCTTCAGTCTGGAAATATACCCGAGTTCTTCTGAAAGGACGACAGCCAGATCAGTGTCGCAGAGTGCGCTGCACATTGAAGTCAAAATACATTCCAAGAAGGAGGAAGGCTACATCAAAAGTAAATCACCTCACATTCTGCCTCATTCAACCTATACGTACATGCAAATTGTGATAAAATAGTACAGAAAACAAAGGTAGGAAGCTTTACAACTTACAATAATGCTTGCTTGTCACACCATACAATTCGGGACATCACAAAAGCACGTGACATGACACATGTAGGAATGACCCTCAACTTTTGAGGGTCACAAACAGGTGAAGAGTAAAGCAGTATAGGGCGATTGAAAACTGCTGCTTGAATTAACCATGAATGAATAAATTGACACCTTGCCAGATACTGATGCAATTGGGGTACTTTAATTAATTAATCAACCTCTCAGCATCTCCCCTGTCAATCCCCTCAGAACCTTACATGTTTCAATGAGATCACCTCTCATGCTTCTAAACTCCAGAGCGTATAGGCACATTCTACTCAATCTCTGATCATAGGACAACCCTCTCATCCCAGGAATCAATCTAGTGAACTTTCGTTGCACCACCTCCAAGACAAGTATATCCTTCCTTAGATAAGGAGACCAAAACTGTGCAAAGTACTCCAGGTGTACTTCAGTAGATTACTTGTCTCAACGCTTATAGAAACATTGTCGATCAAGGCCAATTGTGGGTCTGGGGAACAAGGAGAGGAGATATTAACAAACTCTACTTGCGGTTGAGCACTGGCAAGCACCAGCATATTGGGTCAGTGACATGCTGACTGCAGTGGAATTGGCAGTTGATGCCAGTTTAGTAGTCAAGTCAGTTTGGCAAATTGCCAATGTTCTCTCAATAAAAGGTTATTTCAATATTGACACCATAGATCACGTCTCGAGACTTTTGCTGCAGTCCCCACGATACTGAAGAAGCTCCAGAGTAAATGAACTGCTACATTTTGCTGGGAGAGGTTGGACATGGACAAGGAGTTGTACAATACAACTTAGGTAGTGCTTTACAGTTGGCCCATTCCTGGGAAAATCTCCTACCTGCACTCAATTCTTTGGCTGACCCAAAATTGCCTTTTTTCCCCAGAAAGCTCATTTCCAAAGAGTGTGAAACGTTGAAAGAAGTCACTCTATACTGCAAGATTTTCCAACAAATTTAATGTTCACTACAAGCCCCAGTGCTGCTTCACCGTGAACAGGCTTTACACCTAGAACATTTCCAAATGCTGCATGATATGGGCACACAATCACTAGAAAGGATTCCTAAATTTGGGCACCGCCGTTGGCTGAAGCGGAAGTAACCAAGATTTGCAGTCAATCGAACAAACAATCCTTAAATCAAACTTAAATGTGAAAAAATATTTTTCCAAGGCCAGAAGATGCTGATTTACTTAAGCTGAAACTCAAATGAAAACTTTTGACTTCTTTCAAGTTTGTAAAAGAATTTCGAAGTACCAGAACTCAGTGACAAATTGGTGTGAACAAGAGAACCAATTATGTGGAAAACAAACTATATCCCAATTTCCCCCCCCCAGAGTGGAAGGGGAATAGAATAAATTTGTACACATTAAGCTAATGATCAGTACTGAGGAATAGAACTCTCTCTCACTGATTGCACCCAGCATCTCGTAGAATAAAACTTCTGCTAGTCTATCTCAACAACGTGCCTTAATCTCAGTCTCAGAACAGCAAACCCGACTGCCATATCAACCATATTCACTGCCAGTACCAGTCCCCCTCAAGGTCAAAGTGATATCGCTAACTTCATCCAAACGTCAGTCAGTTTTGAGTAATAGACCTTGAGAACGGAATGGAGACTATTTTCCAAACTCAAGTAAACAAAATCTCATTAGCCTGGCCTAGTTTCAAAGCCAAATCTTAAATGCAATGAGTGCTGTAACCAAGTGTTTTATTTATTTGTTTATGGGATCTGGGCGTCGCTGGCAAGGCCAGCATTTATTGCCCATCCCTAATTGCCCTTGAGAAGGTGGCGGTGAGCCACCTTCTTGAACCACTGCAGTCCGTGTGTGCATATCAAACTTTATTTTTCTGATCAATGTATAATGGAAGAATCTGGTTAGCCACATTGACAATGCGTTAAGGCTGCAAGGCTGCCTAACTTAATTAGCTTCTGTTAAAAATCACACACCAATCCCACTCCGTTGTTAAAACATTACAGCAATACTGTTGCATAACTGCTCTCTGTTTGGCCCTCTCCCCACGGAAGCAAGACCACATGTTGAAATTTATTTGATAGATCAGGTAATTTGAGGGAAAATGTCTGTGCGTGTTCGTGTTCTCACTAGGATTTCTGTAATGCCTACATTACAACAGTGACTACATTTCTGAAGTACTGCATTACCTGGTGATCCTGAGTATGTGAAAGATGCTTATATAAAGATGCTTTCTTGTCCTTTAGTGACAAGACACAAAATATTTTCACGTTCCCACACTTTCGGCCTTTTTTCCACGAGGCATATAGTAGTGTAGTGACCCAGAGGTCAGGAGTTCAAAACCCACCATGGCAAAATCAGCACAAAAAAATTACCAAGAAAGGTGCCAGATTGTCACAAAAAACCCAACTGGGAACCTGCCACACCCTATCTAGTCTGGCCTAAATGTGACTCCAGTCCCAGACTACAAAGGCTCTAAATGCCCTCAGGAAAAGAAGGGATGGCTGATAAATATGTCCTTGCAACAACATCCACACCCCCTTGCAACAACATCCACACCTGAAGAGTAATTTAAAAATATTTCAGCAGGTGTGCAATATTTTTGCACTATATCTGCTTGAACTGTAGAAAACAGCCAGCAGTTTGTCTGCTTGTAGTACACTATAAAAACAAACTGCCTCAATTAGTTATGCTTGCTATAGTATAATGATACCAACAGCTGCAATAAACCTAGTGACAACAACGGGGCATTTAAAACATATTGTGCGCGTACAAGAATTATCCGACCTCAAGAGAATGCTTCAGTGCACTCTCTTCATTCCAACTAGGTTGGAATAATACTATGTATTAATGCAAGTCCGATTAAAAAGAAAACCTGGAGCTCGCCAGCAACTTGTAATGCATGCACCCATTTCATTTCACATACCTAAAATACAACAATCCCAGAGTGTTTTAATCACTGCCTCAAAGTTTCTGCTGCCTACTGGCTCCTCTTTTGTTTCTCGCTCACCCACCTCTTCCCCATCCAGCACTGTCTGAGTCACTAGAAAGAAATACTTGCATTTATATAGCACCTCAAGACGTCCCAAAGCGCTTTACAGCCAATGAGGTACTTTTGAAGTGTAGTCACTGTTGTAATGTAGGAAACGCGGCAGCTAAATTTGTGCACAGCAAGCTCCCACAAACAGCAATGTGATAATGACCAGATAATCTGTTTTAGTGATGTTGATTGAGGGATAAATATTGGCCAGGACACCGGGGAGAACTCCCCTGCTCTTCTTCATGAGATCTTTTACATCCACCTGAGGGGGCAGACAGGGCCTCGGTTTATCGTCTCATCCGAAAGACGGCACCTCAGACAGTGCAGCACTCCCTCAGTAATGCACTGGAGCGTCAGCCTGGATTTTTTGTGCTCGAGTCTCTGGAGTGGGACTTGAACCTTCTGACTCAGAGGCAAGAGTACTACTGACTGAGCCACGGCTGACCCCCCTCGTCCATGAGGTACATTTACCGTAGGCCAGGAATAACTGTCTCAGGATTTTCTCCGTGTATCACAGAGCCAAACTGATTATTCCCATCTGGATTTGTATCACAGCAGCTGATTTCCCCGTAGGACATTTGTTTAATCAGTTTGCTAATTTAACAAAAAAGTAGATGCAAATGTAAAGCAAGCACTGTCCCTTTTTATTCACATCCACTTCTTCTCTAAAATTAGTGAATAGTGGAAAATATACATCTTGTAGGCTTAAGTATCACCAAAAGAACACAAAAAAAAACCACAGCGTAAACAGGGAGCTCATAACTCACCAAAACTCAGAACCTCACTTGCATTTTATACAAGGAGGATCAACTCATCCCCTTACCCACTGGGACACTGCCATAGAAAAGACAGGTATCTGTCCCTACACATACTATTAGCATCCTACGACTTTTACCCGAAGGAGGGGGAGGGCATCAGATTTGATTTTTTTTTTAAAAAAGGCCATTTGGCCCAACAAATCTATCCCTTTTCACGTACACACCTTCTCACTGCTTCTCTCAATCCTTTCTCCCTCCACAAACATGTCTAATTGTTTCCTGAACCGATATATTATCCACTTCAAAAGCAATTAGTTGGCTGCGAGCAACGTTACGCCGAAGGTGCACGGCCGCACATTGATCGGGAGGTCCAGCGTAGGCCGCTCACTAGCTGTTGTTGGAAAAGATACCGCACATGCATGCACGGCACGCAGCAATTTTAAAGGGACTGCGCACAGAATTTTTTTTTATAAAGAGGCAACATTGGCTGTGAGGTGTTTTGAGGCACCCTGAGGACATGAAAGATGCTACAGAAATGCAACTTTATTCCTTCTGCTCCGGGGTAACATATTCTACTGTCATTTGACTGAGAAAGTTATGCCCAACTTCCCTTCTTACTCAGTATTTCTTGTTCTATTATTTTCATTTGAACCCTGCATTCTATTCAAAGACATTGATATCCTTTCAGATAATTAGGTGAGCAAAACTACTGAGATCTGATCAACACTTTATACAGCAACAATGCAATCTCTTTTCATCTGTACTGTATTCTTCTCCAAATACACCCCAGCGCTTGCCTTGACTTTCTTGCTGTAGATTTATCCACAATAAGCAAGCCTTCAGATTATTGCAAGGTGTGATTCAAGCAGCAGCTTTTCCTCATTGGCATGGAGACCTGATCATCATCTCCTGTGCCACCAGGCAGCAGAAACAGAGCACACCTTCAGTCATCCTCATCACATGCAGACAACAGAAAGACGTTCCATCAGGGAGGTGGCGCGGAGGATGCACATCAACTCCTTTTAGCATTACACTTTGCGAGGATAGTTGTAAGTGTTAATTATTCTACCACTCCGTGCAAAATTGTTTTGCTCATTAAACCCAGGAGATTCCCCAATTTGGACACTTTTAAATTATTTTTTTAGCTTGAAAAAGAATGGATTTGCTTAAAGCTGACTTTACTCAGTTATTTGACCAATTTAGTAAAAATGTAAATCCAGAAGGCCTAATAGAATCATAGAATAGTACAGCACAGGAGGCCGCCATTCGGCCCATCGAGTCTGTGCCGGCTCTTTCAAACAGCAATCCAGTTAGTCCCACTCCCCTGCTCTTTCCCCATATCCCTGCAATTTTTTCTCCTTCAAGTATTCACCTAATTCCCTTTTGAAGGCTGCTATTAAATCTGTAACCACCACCCCATCAGGCAGTGCATTCCAAATCCTAACCACCCACTAATATTAATCCTTCGGACTCTTCCCTGATCAACGCACCAGTCCATTTAGCACGCATTCCCTCTTGTGATTCCTTACTCCCATTATGGATTATTTTAGTTCTCCACACGGAACTGATTAAATTAGCTAAAAAGGTTAAATAAAAGGGAAGGAGAAATAAATTGCATTTTCTAGCACCTTTTATATCCTCAGGATATCCCAAAATGCTTCACAGGCAATTAATTACTTTTGAAGGGTAGTCACTGCTGTTTTGTGGGTAAATATTTCTGAATTTGGCTGTATTATTGCTCATTATTTGCCTTCCCTTCTATTTATGTGTTATTTACAAAGCTGCAGTATTTGCCTTCGATGGTCTTGGCCAAGTCATTAATGTGGGCTCTCATGGCAGACCCCTGAAATACTCCACTTTTAACCGACTTTGAGTCCATCTATTGCTAACCACTTCCTGTTTTTAAGCCAGTTATATAACCAGTGCCATACTTTACCTCCTATTCCATATGCTAACTTTACCTTAGATAGTTTTTTTTTTAAATGGGATGTGGGCGTCACTGGCAAGGCCAGCATTTATTGCCCATCCCTAGTTATCCTTAAGAAGGTGGTGGTGAGCCACCTTCTTGAACCGCTGCAGTCCGTGTGGTGAAGGTACTCCCACAGTGCTGTTAGGGAGGGAGTTCCAGGATTTTGACCCAGTGACGATGAAGGAACGACGATATACTTCTAAGTCAGGATGGCGTGTGACTTGGAGGGGAACTTGGAGGTGGTGGTGTTCCCATGCGCCTGCTGCCCTTGTCCTTCTAAATAGTAGAGGTCGTGGGTTTGGAAGGTGCTGCCGAAGAAGCCTTGGCGAGTTGTTGCAGTGCATCTTGTAGATGGTACACACTGCAGCCACGGTGCGCCGGGAGGGAGTGAATGTTTAAGGTGGTGGATGGGGTGCCAATCAAGCAGGCTGCTTTGTCCCGGATAGTGTCAAGCTTCTTGTGTTGTTAGAGCTGCACTCATCCAGGCAAGTGGAGAGTATTCCATCACACTCCTTACTTGTGCCTTGTAGATGGTGGAAAGGCTTTGGGGAGTCAGGAGGTGAGTAGCCTCCTCTACTGAAAGGTGCCAAGTGTGTAGATGAGAGGACTGGGCAGTACTCTTTTTGGGCCTGATGTGATGTGCTGGACTATTGACGCTCAATGTCTAGGCTCAGTGGTTACTTTGAAGAGGTGTCAGATGCTGACCAGCATTCTACCCTAGCATGAGTCAACAACTGCAGGAGGGAAGAAAACTGGAGAAAGAAAAAAAGTATCCTTTTCCAACTGGATCGCTCAAATATATAACGTAAATACATTATTGTTTTCTTTATGAGTCTAATGTTCTCCATCTGTCAGCACTGAGACTGGAAGAATGTTTGAAAGTTTATTCAATTTGAAAATGACAAAAGGTACAGCTCGATTAAAAAAGTACTGGTTCATCAACATGTACTATAGCATTAGGTACAGAGACAATTGAAAACTTTAGCAATGCAAATCCTACCAGTATTAATAAAGATGAATTTCAGGGAGTTCGACACATCAACTTACACGAGCCTAAATGCGGAGAGGTTCCCATGAACTGCTGATTACTGGGTATGATATGGGAACTTATATGCAAATCTATACATTCAGACTAACACAAGCACTGTACATGACGGTGCTACGTGTCAAGGGGTATTCAGCTGAGGTACTAAACACTAAAAGGAAAAACTGCAAATCACCCATCACCCCTGTCCTTACCGAGCTCCGCTGGCTCTTTCTGCCCAGAAAAAATAGCCTTCAACATCTTAGTCCTCGTCTTCAAATCCCTCTACGGCCTCGATCTCTGCACGCCCCTCTGACTCGTGTTTCCTACTTATTCCTCACTCCACTGTGGGAAGCCAATCTTTCAGTCATTACCCCTCTGTAATTTACCAAAGCCAATTTGCCTTGCTGTCTCCTTCTCTGCCTTCTGAATAACACTATTTCTGTGTTTTCAGGCTCTCTCTCTCTCTCCCACCGTAAAATTTTCCTCCTCCTTCCTGCCTCGTCAAGCTTTTGGTCACCTGTACCAACGTCTCCATCTTTGGCTGGGTATCAATCTTTGTCTGATTAAGGTCCTGTGAAGCTGGTCCAATGAAGCGCCTCGGGACGCTTTACTAAGTTAAAGGCGCTATATAAATGCAAATTGTTAAGCACTCAGACATTTACTCCGAGGTGAGGAGCGCTATGTAGAGTCACGTGGTGGGAATGTGTCTGGAAAGAGGAATAATAGGTTAACATTTCGGGTGGAATCCGACTCAAGAATGGTCACAAAAACAGCAACCAACTAGGGTGGGTCCTAATGAAGGGT
Organism: Squalus acanthias; assembly: GCA_030390025.1. Classification (NCBI taxonomy): domain Eukaryota; kingdom Metazoa; phylum Chordata; class Chondrichthyes; order Squaliformes; family Squalidae; genus Squalus; species Squalus acanthias. Next base: position 7,839,125 of record CM059436.1, on the reverse strand, counting down.
TCACCCAAAATGTCACAATTTCTTTTTCTCTTTTGGCTGCTCTGCTGTGCATTTCCAGAATTTTAAAAAATTTTTAGCCTGGAAGTGTGTTGTAAACAAAAAGAGACCATAGTATTGCTCTAGTTATGGAATAACAGTATTCAGTATTGATTTTATTGCAACATTCAACTGTAAGCAATATTAACGAGTACTTTATAATACATCCAGGGGAACTGAGAAAGAAAAAGAATTTGCACTTATATATTGCACCACATCACGTCCTCAGGAGATTCCAAAGTGCTTTACCATTAATGGATTACTTTCTGAAGTGCAGTCAATGTTGTACAGGCAAACAATGCAGCCAATGTGTGTGCATAGCAGGATCCCACAACAACAACTTGTATTTATATAGCGCCTTTAACGTAGTAAGACGTCCCAAGGCGCTTCACAGGAGCGATTATCAAACAAAATTTGACACCGAGCCACACAAGGAGATATATGGGCATATGACCAAAAGCTTGGTCAAATAGGTAGGTTTTAAGGAGCATCTTAAAGGAGGAAAGATAGGTGGAAAAGCAGAGAGGTTTAGGGAGGAAATTCCAGAACTAAGGGCCTAGGCAGCTGAAGGCACAGCCACCAATGGTTGAGTGATTAAAATCAGGAATGCTCAAGAGGCCAGAATTGGAGGAGCGCAGATATCTCGAAGGGTTGTGGGGCTTAACTTTATACTGTATACAAGTAAGGTCCTCTCAAAGATAGGGAGGGGCGAGGCCATGGAGGGATTTGAAAACAAGGACGAGAATTTTAAAATCGAGGCATTGCTTAACCGGGAGCCAACGTACATGAATGAATGGCCAAATCATTTTGATGGTAGGAAAAATTTTGGACTAAAATAAAAGTGGTGTTTTGAACCACCCTTCTGAATTCTGATAAACCCAAAAGTATAAGACTGGGAAATTTAGATAACAAGCTCGAGAGAACAAAGAACACTTGTACTGCTTGAGCTAAGATTTCCAGACTGCTCAGGGCCATTGACTGAATGGTTGTCTGGAATGGTTGTCTGGAATAGTACAAGATAAGAAAAACTATGATCATGCTTAAAGCCCGAGAGAAAGACGGGAGCTGAATCGGCAACTAATTGGATTTTGGTCATTACAAGTCTCTCTTGCTCTCATTTTAATCAATCAATCATGATAGTACCAGATAAGAAAAACTATTCCAGGCAACATAACTTTATGTTGTATACAAGTAAGGCCCAGCTGATGCCAAGGTATTGTGATACATGATACATTTGTGCCTGCAATGATTTTAAACTCTCATTTAAGAGTGTCCACCAAATCCTGTGTGTATTCCAAATACCGATCCGGTGATGGTATTACAACAACAACTAGTATTTATATAGCGCCTTTAACGTAGTAAAACATCCCAAGGCGCATCACAGGAGTGTTATGAAACAAAATTTGACACTGAGACACACAAGGAGAATTTAGGGCAGATGACCAAAAGCTTGGTCAAAGAGGTAGGTTTTAAGGAGCGTCTTAAAAGGAGGAAAGAGAGGTAAGCGAGGCGGAGAGGTTTAGGAAGGGAATTCCAGAGCTTAGGGATAATTATGTTATCATGAAAAAGTTAGTAATGTAGTGTCAGACTACATCTTTGATGACTTTAGAAAGAAGAGGTTAACTAGCTCACAACAGTGCACAGTGTTCCCAAGGGGGTTAGTTTGTTTTCAGTTAACTATTAACATACTTTGGCTAGTTGATGTAATAAGGTGAGCCACAATTTTAAGCTTCTAAAAACCCTTAGACGCGAGTGATAAATCTCCAGATAATTCTTTGACGTAGCACTGAGGTGGAAGGGCTATAGATCTGTCCAATACTTGAATTTAATATCCCATATGGTGTTCTATGAAGTTAAGATATAATATTCGCAAAGCTAGTAAGCTCATCAGTAATACATTGGAAAAGATTTGAAATGCACCTGGACACGTTTGTTATTTAGAGTTCTTTATACCATTGACCACGTTGTCTAAAGTTCCCAGACTTCTACTCTTAATTCATTGGTTTTTTCCAGAATTCAGCAATGTGATTTAAACCAACACCTGTTTAGGCCACTTTTCCTGCTGGGAGCTGTGGCCAGAACAATGGGAACATCCCCTGCTCTTCAATAGGATTGTTTACATTCACCTGAGCAGGCAGATGGGGACTCCGTTTAATGCCTCATCCAAAAGATAGTGCAGCACTCCCTCGTTACTACACGGAAATGCCAGTTTAGATTATGTACTAATGGCCCTTAATTTGCGGCCAGCGGCGAAGCAAAGGCGTTCGCCACTGGCCCCGAAGTAAGCTGCCCACAAAAATCGCGTGATCTCTGTGGCGAGAAGTTTGGCTTTTCCGACATTCAGTTGAGATCAATGCAAGTTAATGGGGAATGCTAGAGTCCATTATAAAAGATGTAGTAGCAGAGCACTTGGAAAACAGTGACAGGATCGGACAAAGTCAACATGGATTTACAAAAGGTAAATCATGCTTGACTAATCTACTGGAATTGTTTTTTGAGGATGCAGCTGCCAACTTCCTGGCACCATGGGTGGCTCTGCTGCACAGGCTGGGAGGAAAAAGTGTGGAATAGCTAGTGATGGGAGACTCAATTGTAAGGGGAATAGATAGGCGTTTCTGCGGCCACAAACGAGACTTCAGGATGGTGTGTTGCCTCCCTGGTGCAAGGGTCAAGGACGTCTCGGAGCAGCTACAGAACATTTTGGAGGGGGGAGGGCGAACAGCCAGTTGTCGTGGTGCACATAGGCATCAACGATATAGGTAAAAAACGGGATGAGGTCCTAAAAGCAGAATATAGGGAGTTAGGAGGTAAATTAAAAAATAGGACCTCAAAGGTAGTAATCTCAGGATTGCTACCAGTGCCACGTGCTAGTCAGAGTAGAAATAGGAGGATATTTCAAATGAATACGTGGCTAGAGGAATGGTGCAAGGGGGAGGGATTCAAATTCCTTGGACATTGGAACCGGTTCTGGGGGAGGTGGGACCAGTACAAGCGGGACGGTCTGCACCTGGGCAGGGCCAGGACCGATGTCCTAGGGGGAGTGTTTGCTAGTGCTGTTGGAGAGGGTTTAAACTAAAGTGGCAGGGGGTTGGGAACCTGAGCAGGGAGACAGAGGAAAGGGAAACAAGGATAAAAGCAAAAGACAGGAAAGAGAAAAACAAAAGTAGAAGGCAAAGAACTCATTGGTTTAAATGAAACATGGTCACAGTAAATAATAATTCATATAGGTCTGAGAGCATTAAAAAAACAAGCCTGAAGGCTTTGTGTCTTAATGCAAGGAGCATTCGGAACAAGGTGGATGAATTAGCTGCGCAAATAGAGGTAAATGAATACGATTTGATTGGGATTACAGAAACATGGCTCCAGGGTGGCCAAGGCTGGGAACTCAACATCCAGGGGTATTCAATATTTAGGGAAGATAGGCAAAAAAGAAAGGGAGGTGGGGTAGCATTGCTGGTTAAAGAGGGGATTAACACAATTGAAAGGAAGGATATTAGCTCTGATGATGCGGAATCTGTATGGGTAGAACTGAGAAATAACAAGGGGCAGAAAACGTTAGTGGGAGTGGTATATAGACCTCCAAACAGTAATACGGAGGTTGGGGACGACATTAAAAGGGAAATTAGAGAAGCATGCAGTAAGGGCACAGCAGTCATCATGGGTGACTTTAATTTACATATAGATTGGGCTAACCAAATTAGTAAAAATACTGTGGAGGAGGAATTCCTAGAATGTTTACGGGATGGTTTTCTGGAACAATATGTCGAGGAACCAACCAGAGATCAGGCCATCTTAGACTGGGTATTATGTAACGAGAAAGGATTAATTAGCAATCTTGTTGTACGAGGCCCCTTGGGTCAGAGTGATCATAATATGATACAATTCTTCATTAGGATGGAGAGTGAAGTAGTTGAATCAGAGACTAGGGTCCTGAATTTAAACAAAGGAAACTATGATGGTATGAGGCGTGAATTGGGTAGGATTGATTGGGGAATGTCACTCAAAGGGTTGACGGTGGATAGGCAATGACAAACATTCAAAGACTGCATGGATGAACTACAAAATTTGTTCATCCCAGTGTGGCATAAGAATAAAACAAAAAGGGTGACTCAACCGTGGCTAACAAGGGAAATTAGGGATAGCATAAGATCCAAGGAGAGGACATATAAATTGGCCAGAAAAAGCAGTAACCCTGAGGATTGGGAGCAGTTTAGGATTCAACAAAGGAGGACAAAGGGATTAATTAAGAAGGGGAAAATAGAATATGAAAGTAAGCTTGCAGGGAACATAAAAACTGACTAAGAGCTTTTATAGATATGTGAAGAGAAAAAGATTAGTGAAATCAAGTGTAGGTCCCTTGCAATCAGAAGCAGGGGAAGTTATAATGGGGAACAAAGAAATGGCAGACCAATTAAATGCATATTTTGGTTCTGTCTTCACAAAGGAGGACACAAATAACCTCCCAGAGATGTTGGAGAACATACGGTCTGATGAAAGGGAGGAACTGAAAGAAATCAGTATTTGCAGGGAAATGGTGTTAGGGAAATTGACAGGATTGAAGGCCGATAAATCCCCAGGGCCTGATAATCTACATCCTAGGGTACTTAAGGAAGTGGCCCTAGAAATAGTAGATGCATTGCTGGTCATCTTCCAACATTCGATGGAATCTGGAACTGTACCCATGGATTGAGGGTAGCTAATGTTACCCCACTATTCAAAAAGGGTGGGAGAGAGAAAGCGGGGAATTACAGACCGGTAAGCCTGACATCGGTAGTGGGGAAAATGCTAGAGTCCATTATAAAGGATGTAATAGCTGAGCACTTGAAAAACAGTGACAGGATCGGACAAAGTCAAAATGGATTTACAAAAGATAAATCGTGCTTGACTAATCTACTGGAACTTTTTGAGGATGTAACTGGGAAAATAGATAAGGGAGAACCAGTAGATGTGGTGTATTTGGACTTTCAAAAGGCTTTCGATAAGGTCCTGCATAAGAGATTAGCGTGTAAAGTTAAGGCACATGGGATTGGGGGCAAGGTATTGACTTGCATAGAGAACTGGTTGGCGGACAGAAAGCAGAGGGTAGGAATTAATGGGTCTTTTTCCAAGTGGCAGGCAGTGACTAGTGGGGTACCGCAGGGTTCGGTCCTTGGACCCCAGCTATTCACAATATACATTAATGATCTAGATAAGGGAACTAAATGTAATATCTCCAAGTTTGCAGATGACACAAAGCTGGGTGGGCGTGTGTGCTGCGAGGAGGATACCGAGAAACTCCAGGATGATTTGGACAGGTTGGGTGAGTGGGCAGAAGCGTGGCAGATGCAATATAACGTGGATAAATGCGAGGTTATCCACTTTGGTGTCAAAAACAGAAAGGCAGACTATTATCTGAATGGCAATAGATTGGGAGAAGGGGAAGTGCAACGAGACCTGGGTGTCCTTGTGCACCAGTCGCTGAAGGTAAGCATGCTGCTGCAGCAGGCAAATGGTATGTTGGCCTTCATAGCGAAAGGGTTTGAGTATAGGAACAGGGATGTCCTGCTGCAGTTGTACAGGGCCTTGGTGAGACCACACCTTGAGTACTGTGTGCAGTTTTGGTCGCCTTATCTGAGGAAGGATGTTCTTGCCATGGAAGGAGTTCAGCGAAGATTCACAAGGCTGATACCTGGGATGGCAGGAATGACATACGAGGAGAGATTGGGTCGATTGGGCTTATATTCGCTGGAGTATAGAAGAATGGGGCAACACGGTGGTATAGTGGTTAGCACTGTTGCCTCACAGCGCCAGGGACCCGGGTTCGAAGCCGGCCTCGGGTGACTGTGTGGAGTTTGCACATTCTCCCCGTGTCTGCGTGGGTTTCCTCCGGGTGCTCTGGTTTCCTCCCACAGTCCAAAGATGTGCGGGTTAGGTTGATTTGGCTATGATAAATTGACCCTTAGTGTTAGGGGGATTAAATACGTGGGGTTACGGAGATAGGGTGGGATATGTGTCGGTGCAGGCTCGATGGGCAGAACTGGCCTCTATCTGCACTGTGGGGATTCTGTGATTCTGTGAATGAGAGGGGATCTCATCGAAACATATAAAATTCTGACAGGTCTGGACAAACTAGATGCAGGAAGAATGTTCCCGATGGTCGGAGAGTCCAGAACCAGGGGTCATAATCTAAGGATAAGGGGTAAGCCATTTAGGACAGAAATGAGGAAGAATTTCTTCACCCAGAGAGTGGTGAACCTATGGAATTCTCTACCACAGAAGGCAGTTGAGGCCAAGTCATTAAATATATTCAAGAATGAGTTAGATATATTTCTTAAAGCTAAAGGTATCAAGGGATCTGGGGAGAAGGCAGGTACAGGTTACTGAGTTTGGATGATCAGCCATGATCTCATCGAATGGCAGAGCAGGCTCGAGGGGCCGAATGGCCTACTCCTGCTCCTATCTTCTATGTTTCTATGATGTAACTGGCAGAAGAGATAAGGGAGAACCAGTGGATGTGGTGCATTTGGACTTTCAGAAGGCTTTCGAGAAGGTTCAGCATAAGAGATTAGCGTGCAAAGTTAAAGCACATGGGATTGGGGGTAAGGTACTGACTTGGATAGAGAACTGGTTGGCAGACAGGAAGCAAAGAGTTGGAATAAACGGGTCTTTTTCCGAGTGGCAGGCAGTGACTCGTGGGGTACCGCAGGGATCGGTGCTAGGACCCCAGTTATTCACAATATATATTAATGATCTACACAAGGGATCGAGATGTAATATCTCCAAGTTTGCTGATGACACAAAGCTGGGTGGGCATGTGTGCTGTGAGGAGGATGCAGAGAAACTCCAGTATGATTTGGACAGGTTGGGTGATTGCAGATGCATGCAGATGCAGTATAATGTGGATAAATGCGAGGTTATCCACTTTGGTGGCAAAAACAGGAAGGCAGATTATTATCTGAACGGCAATAGATTGGGAAAAGGGGAAGTGCAACGAGACCCGGGTGTCCTTGTGCACCAGTCGCTGAAGGTAAGCATGCAGGCGCAGCAGGCGGTTAAGAAGGCAAATGGTATGTTGGCCTTCATAGCGAGAGGATTCGAGTACAGGAGCAAGGATGTCTTGCTGCAGTTGTACAGGGCCTTGGTGAGACCACACCTTGAGTATTGTGTGCCGTTTTGGTCGCCTTATCTGAGGAAGGATGTTCTTGCCATGGAGAGAGTGCAGCGAAGATTCACCAGACTGATACCTGGGATGGCAGGAATGACGTATGAAGAGAGATTGGTCGATTGGGCTTGTATTCGCTAGAGTTTAGAAGAATGAGAGGGGATCTCATTGAAACTTATAAAATTCTAACAGGACTAGACAGACTAGATGCAGGAAGGATGTTCCCGATGGCAGGGGAGTCCAGAACCAGGGATCACAGTCTAAGGATAAGGGGTAAGCCATTTTGGACTGAGATGAGGAGGAATTTCTTCACCCAGAGAGTGGTGAACCTGTGGAATTCTCTACCACAGAAGGCAGTTGAAGCCAATTCATTAAATATATTCAAGGAGTTAGATATATTTCTTAAGGCTAAAGGGATCAAGGGATATGGGGAGAAAGCAGGGACAGGGTACTGAATTTGGATGATCAGCCATGATCTCATTAAATGGCGGAACAGGCGCGAGGGGCCGAATGGCCTGCTCCTGCTCCTATCTTCTATGTTTCTATCCCCAACGCCAGCTGCTGTGATGTCAACAAGCTGTCTAAACAGCCAATCACAAAGCAGAATTCTCACGGAACCAGGAAGTGAATAAGCTCCTTTTATTCTAACTTTTTAAAAATGTTAGAGCAAAACAAAGATTGGGGCTCTCACATGGGGAAAAGGTAAACCTGAAATAAAGATGAACAAACTTTTTTTTTTAATTTAAAAAGTGTGTTTTTTTAAATTGTAATTTGTATTAAAATGCATAAATTTGACTGCACAAAATTGAAATTAATTTTTCAGGGCCATAATATTTGTTTAGCATTCAATACGCTGTTAAAACCCCAGTTACACCTAAACCAAAAGGGTCTTACATTTAATGGGGTATTTAACAGCAATATTACTACAGAAAAGCCCAAGTTTTTGTCAGTTTCACTGATTTCTGGCTGTTGGGGGTGGGTGGAGAGTTTTTTATTCACTTATGGAATCTGGGCGTCACTGGCAAGGCCAGCATTTATTGCCCATCCCTCGTTGCCCTCGAGAAGGTGGTGGTGAGCCGCCTTCTTGAACCGCTGCAGTCTGTGTGGTGAAGGTGCTCCCACAGTGCTGTTAGGGAGGGAGTTCCAGGATTTTGACCCAGTGACGATGAAGGATCGGTGATATATCTCTAAGTCAGGATGGTGTGTGACTTGGAGGGGAACTTGAAGGTGGTGGTGTTCCCATGCGCCTGCTGCCCTCGTCCTTCTAGGTGGAAGAGGAAGAGGTCGAGGTCGTGGGTTTGGGAGTTGCTGCAGTGCGTCTTGTAGATGGTACACACTGCAGCCACGGTACGCCGGTGATGGATGGGGTGCCAATCAAACAGGCTGCTTTGTCCTGGATGGTGTTGAGCTTCTTGAGTGTTGTAGGAGCTGCACTCATCCAGGCAAGGGGTGAGTATTCCATCACACTCCTTACTTGTGCCTTGTAGATGGTGGAAAGGCTTTGGGGAGTCAGGAGGTGAGACACTCGCCACAGAATACCCAGCCTCTGACCTGTTCTTGTTGCCACAGTATGTGTGTGGCTGGTCAGTTAAGTTTCTGGTCAATGGTGACCCCCCAGGATGTTGATGGTGGGGGATTTGGCTATGGTACATACATAGATACATAGAAGATAGGAGCAGGAGTAGGCCATCCGGCCCTTCGAGCCTGCTCCACCATTTAATGAGATCATGGCTGATCCTCCAATTCAGTATCCCGTCCCCGCCTTCTCTCCGTAACCCTTAACCCCTTTTGCCTGTAGAAATATATCTAATTCCCTCTTAAATATATTTAATGAGCTGGCGTACACTGCCCTCTGTGGCAATGAGTTCCACAGGTTCACCACCCTCTGAGTGAAGAAATTCCCCCTCATTTCTGTCCTAAATGGTTTAGCCCTTATCCTTAAATTATGTCCTCTAGTTCTGTTCTCACCCGCCAAGGGAAACATTCCTTCTGCATCTAGTCTGTCTAGACCTGTCAGAATTTTATACACTTCTATGAGGTCCCCTCTCAATCTTCTAAACTCCAGTGTGTACATCCCTAAACTACATAGTCTCTCCTCATAGGTCAATCCCGCCATTCCTGGTATCAGCCTGGTGAATCGCCGCTGCACCCCCTCCATGGCAAGAACATCTTTCCTCAGATGAGGCGACCAAAACTGTACACAGTACTCGAGGTGTGGTCTCACCAGTGCCCTGTACAGCTGCAGCAAGGTATCCCTGTTCCTGTATTCCAACCCTTTTGCTATGAAGGCCAGCATACAGTTTGCCTTCTTGACCGCCTGTTGCACCTGCATGCTCGCCTTCAGTGACTGGTGTACAAGAACACCCAGGTCTCTCTGTACTTCCCCCTCTCCCAATTTATTGCCATTTAAATAATAATTTGCCCTCCCGTTCCTGCACCCAAGGTGGATAACTTCGAACTTGTCCACATTATAGTGCATCTGCCATTTAACCGCCCAATCACCCAGTCTGTCCAAATCGCTCTGGAGCTTCCTGGTCTCCTCCTCTGAGCCCACCCCCCCTCCTAGTTTAGTGTCGTCTGCAAATTTGGAAATGCTGCATCCGACTCCCTGATCCAGGTCATTAATGTAAATTGTGAACAGCTGGGGACCCAGGACAGATCCCTGTGGTACCCCACTTGTTACTGCCTGCCATTCAGAAAATGAGCCGTTTATTCCAACTCTCTGTTTTCTATCTGACAGCCAGTTCTCTATCCACGTCAATACTTTCCCCTTTATCCCATGAGCTTCAATTTTCCATGCTAATCTTTTATGTGGGACCTTATCGAAGGCCTTTTGGAAGTCCAGGTACACCACATCTACTGGCTCTCCCCCATCTATTTTACCAGTTACTCCCTCAAAAAATTCCAATAGATTAGTCAAGCACGATTTACCCTTTGTAAATCCATGTTGACTCTGTCCTATCCTGTCCCCATTTGCTAAGTGCTCCGCTATTTCATCCTTAATGATGGACTCCAGCATTTTGCCCACAACTGATGTAAGGTAATGCCGTTGAATGTCAAGAGGAGGTGGTTGGACTCTCGCTTGTTGGAGATCGTCATTGCCTGGCATTTCTGTGGCGCGAATGTTACCTGCCACTTATCAGCCCAAGCCTGAACGTCATCCAGGTCTTGTTGCATGCGGGCATGGACTGCTTCATTATCTGAGGAGTTGTGAATGGCATGGAACACTGCAGTCATCAGCGAACATCCCCATTTCTGACCTTACGTTGGAGGGAAGGTCATTGATGAAGCAGCTGAAGATGGTTGGGCCTACGACACTGCCCTGGAGAGGCGGGGTTTCCACAGCGCAGCCAGTGTCGGAGCAGTGAATGACTGTCTGTAACTTCAGGATTTTTGCATTAGGATGCGCTTGTGCTAAGCCCAGACGTTGCGGTCAGTTTCAAAGGGGTAAGCTGTTATTACCCATAATGTCTGTGGTGGAGCTTGAAGCCACAACATTGTAAGTCCTCTGGACCAAGCCGAGATCTTGGATGCCACAATATATGGCTTTTGTGGACATAATTATTCCCACCTTAACGGCATACTCTCGTATTAACATTTCCCTTCTTCAGTCTCATTACCACCAAATACATGGCAAAGCTCTGGTAGCTCTAACACACAAATGATTACCTCCCACACCCCGACTCCTTGCTAGGATAGTTCTACCAACATATCCTGACATGGCCATTATTCATCTGTGAGCCTAGATGATGAAAATCGACAGAATATTTGACTTCATGATTGATTAGTCTGTTAGCACTCACTGTCCAGTGTAACACCCAAGGAATAGCCATTTAACAACAACTTGCATTTATATAGCACCTTTAATGTAGTAAAACGTCCCAAGGTGCTTAACAGGAGCGTTATCAAACAAGGCTTGACACCGAGACACATAAGGAGATATTGGGACAGGTGATCAAAAGCTTGGTCAAAGAGGTGGGCTTTAACGAGAGAGAGAGAGAGAGAGAGAGAGAGAGAGCGAGAGCGAGAGCGAGAGCGAGAGCGAGAGCGAGAGAGAGAGAGAGAGAGAGAGAGAGAGAGAGAGAGAGCGAGAGAGAGTGTGTGTGTGAGAGATTGGGGAGGGAATTCCAGAGCTTAGGGCCTAGGCAGCTGAGGGCACGGCCGCCAGTGGTGGAGCGAAGGAAATCGGGGATGCTCAAGAGACCAGAATCGGAAGAACGCAAAGTTCTCAGAGGATTGTAGAGCTGCAGGAGTTTAGAGATAGTGGGGGGGGGGGGGGGCGAGGCCACGGAGGGATCTGAATACAAGGATTAAAATTTTAAATTTAAATCACTGCATGGGCTCGACTGTACATCAGATCATACTACAGCATGAGGATCAGCAGGAGAGGGCAAGGAGATAAAAATCACAGTGAAAAAAACTCTCTGGTGTTGATTCAATGCTTCTATTTTAATTCAACTCCTTTATAGGGTTTGTCATCATCCTCCGCCTGCTTCACGACAACATGCAAGCCGTGATCCTGGCCAACGGTTCCACCACAGACCCAATTCACGTACGGACCGGGGTCAAGCAAGGCTGTGTCATCGCGCCAATGCTCTTCTCGATCTTCCTCGCTGCAATGCTCCATCTCACCCTCAATAAGCTCCCCGCTGGAGTGGAGCTAATTTACAGAACAAACGGGAAACTGTTCAACCTCCGACGCCTCCAGCCCAGATCCAAGGTCGTCCCATCCTCTGTCGTCGAATTACAGTATGCAGACGATGCTTGCGTCTGCACTCACTCAGAGGTTGAACTCCAAACCATCGTCAACACCTTCACCGAAGCGTACGAGAGCATGGGCCTTACACTAAACATCCACAAGACAAATACGATAGCAAAATACTGCGGATGCTGGAAATCCGAAATAACAGAAAACGCTGGAAAAACTCAGCAGGCCAGGCAGCATCCGTGGAGAGAGAAACAGAGTTAACGTATTTTTATTTTATTTTTTTATTCACCCTTTTGTTTGACTTTTTTTTCTTCCCTCCCAGTAGCTGGCAGCTGTCATTCTGCCAGCACATTTCACACTTCATCTAGAGCCATCCTTTGTTGCTCAACCTGTCACATTACCACCTCCTCTTGCCTTGAATATCTCTCAATGTCTCTTAATCTCTCCTGCTTTCTATCCTATCGCTGACCTTCCCTTTTGTTCTTTCATTCCCTCCCCCTTTTCCCAGCATTTTACTTGCTTTAAAATCTATTTCATTTCCTGCTTTTTTCCAGTTCTGACGAAAGGTCTTCGACCTGAAACGTTAACTCTGTTTCTCTCTCCACGGATGCTGCCTGGCCTGCTGAGTTTTTCCAGCGTTTTCTGTTGTTATCCACAAGACAAAGGTCCTCTACCAACCTGCCCCCGCCACACAGTACTGCCCCCTGATTATCAAAACCCACGACAAGGCCTTGGACAACGTGGACCACTTTCCATACCTCGGGAGTCTACTGTCAACAAGGGCAGACGTCGATGACAAAGTCCAACACTGCCTTCAGTGTGCCAGTGCAGCCTTCGGTCGCCTGAGGAAGAGAGTGTTTGAAGATCAGGACCTCAAATTTGGCACTAAGCTCATGGTCTACAGAGCAGCAGTGATACCCGCCCTGCTGTATGCCTCAGAGACATGGACCATGTACAGCAGGCACCTCAAAGCACTCGAGAGGTACCACCAACGCTGCCTCCACAAGATCCTGTAAATCCATTGGCAGGATAGGCGCACCAACGTCAGTGTTCTTGCTCAGGCCAACATCCCCAGCATCGAAGCTTTAACCATGCTCGATCAGCTCCGATGGACGGGTCACATCGTCCGCATGCCTGATACGAGACTCCCAAAACAAGTGCTCTACTCGGAGCTCCGACACAGCAAGAGAGCCCCAGGTGGGCAGAGGAAATGCTTCAAGGACACCCTCAAAGCCTCCTTGAAAAAGTGCAACATCCCCACTGACACCTGGGAATCCCTGGCCCAAGACCGCACAAAGTGGAGGAGAAGCATCTGGGAAGGCGCCGAACACCGAGTCTCTTCACCGGGAGCAAGCGGAAGCCAAGCGCAAGCAGCACAAGGAGCGCACGTCAACCCAAGCACCCCACCCACCTGCCCCTTCAACCATTGTCTGCCCCACCTGTGACAGAGACTGTGGGTCCCGCATTGGACTCATCAGTCACCTGAGAACTTATTTTTAATGTGGAAGCAAGTCATCCTCGGTTCCGAGGGACTGCCTAAGAAGAAACGCTGACTCAAAGAGAAAGTGCCGCGCAAGATTAGTCAATGACTCCTGAAAACAGAACGAGCCAGTGGCATTGTGCAATCCATCTCTTGCCGCGCTGATCACCACACCCCACGAATAGGATGTTCTGATGAGGAACAGCAGCAAAATTACATCTGCAGCAGCACCACAAAAGCAGTAAACGTTTAAATCAGAGCTCGCATTGATGCCAGGAACACGAGAGCTTCTGCAGCTGCACTTCACCATTCTGTGCCAATCCACGAAGTCTGAACACAAATCCAACAGCAAAGCTTCACGCACTGCTTCTGCTGACTGGTGAACGCTCCCTCGTGTTACCACCTGGAAATCTGTCCCTCGCACAAACTCGATACACCAAGTTATTTTTACGTGCAGAGCGATGTTGGAATATGGAATGCCCTAACTGAAATTGGTTTAAGTAGAAAGGGAAATGGATAACTATTTGAAACAGAAACATTTTAAAAAGTATGGGGATAGAGCAGGGAAATGGGACTAAGCAGATAGCTCTTTCAGAGAGCTGGCACAGGCACAATGGGCCAAATGGCCGCCTTCTGTGTTGGAATATTCTTATTTTATGAACCAGGGTCACTGAAGCTCACCTTAGCGGGTGGTTTTACACTGTCAAGAGAACACAGCTCATCCACAGACTTGGCATCTACGAGTTGCTCTCCCAGTTTTCCCACTGGAGGCCCAATAGGAAGTCAATATTCTATTCTCTCTCTAACAGGCCCTGAACATAAGGGGCATGGAGCCGACATCCTTTGTATTAATAGTGAGCTGCCAGGCATGGGAGAAGCATGTACCTGCTGCTAACAGGATCAACGCAAAAATGCTATGAAAGCTGCTGTTCTCTCTTGGCATTTGAGGTTTGGTGGAGTAGAGTTTGCAGTCACATGCACACCAGCAGCTCCGTACACCAAGACAAGGTTATAGGCATTTGTGCGTCAAATGGCGGCAGCTCATGGGTTACTTGGCTTCAACTCTCATTACGCATTTAACAAGAGTTCTCTTCTTTTACCTAAACTAGATGGAGGAGAGAAGGTTCTTCCAATTCACTTGAGATTTGCGTATTTACCCAGAGATTCCAAAAAGACCCTATAAATTTACCAGATGCAAACATTAAGTATGCATTTTTTTTTTCCCCCATACAAAAGTGCACTGAGTGATTAATACTGAAAGGACAATTTTAGCAGCGGTTTCAATGCCTCAGAATGCAGCAAATTCCTGTTTGAGTCGCACTTCTTCCTTTGACTAGTGACATCTGTGTATCTGAATTTAGTCCAATTTGCCCAAGACTTTCGTCTAACCGCAACTCCCCAAATGACTGTGAATACGCTCAGTTACGCAACAGAATTTTCAGCGAGCCAGGCCCAGGGCAATCACTCTCGGCGGCATCTCCATGCACAAGAAAACATGGTGTAAATTACTATAGCTGGAAACAAAATTCAAGTGCGCTGTGGATCCAATCTGCTTTTAGTAGGTAATACTAAATCTTACTTTTTAAAAAAAAAATTACTGTAACTTATTTTGCTCAATTTTCTTTCTCCTCTTGCTGGGGTCTGGGTCAATGGGCGCCAACAGCCCTCTGGTACCGCACTCCTCACATGAGCTGAGGCAACGATTATCAACAGACTTAGTTATGGAGGCCATCGCAGCCAAGCCTTGTCCTCAGCTGACTTCTACACACGTGCACTTGCTAACCGGGGAATACGGGGAGTTACTGAATAGTAATCAGAAAGGAGGTCAATAACCAGGGGACATAGATTTAAAGTAATTGGTCGAAGGATTCGAGGGGAGTTGGAGAACTTTTTTCACTCAGAGGGCGGTGGGGGTCTGGAACTCACTGCCTGAAAGGGTGGTCGAGGCAGAAAACCTCATTGCATTTAAAAAGTACTTGGATATGCACTTGAAGTGCCGTAGCCTACAGGGCTACGGACCAAGAGCTGGAAAGTGGGATTAGGCCAGATAGCTCTTTTTCAGCCGGTACAAACACGATGGGCCAAACGGCCTCCTTCTGTGCCGTAAATTTCTATGATTTGTTTCCCCTTATCTGGCCTAGAGCATTTTGATGAATTGTTGCAATTGGCTAACTTGGCCTCGACCTGGTCTGTACACTACCTAACCTACACTAAAATGAGAAGTCGCACAACACCAGGTTATAGTCCAACAGATTTATTTAAAATTACAAGCTTTCGGAGCTATCCTGCCCCTTCTTCAGGTAAAGTTACTGTGAGAGAATCTACAAGGATTCACAGAATATAAACACAGAGAAAATGCAGAGATACAATCTTTCCCTACATCAAAGACACACTAAGAGCACAGCCAAGACAATGAGATGTGTCCCAGGGGGTCCAACGTGTCAAAACACCTGCTGTCTGCATATCCTCTCCATTTGGGTTTGTTTTTTGTGTTTGTTTTTTGTGTTTGTTTTTTTTAAAAACTGGAAAGACAGGCAACGATGTCAAGTCACGTTCTGTAGCGTGACATGAACCAGATATCCCAATTGAGGCCGTCCTCATGAGTGCGGAACTTGGCTATCAGTTTCTGCTCGATGATTTTGCGTTGTCGTGTATCCCGAAGGCCGCCTTGGAGAACGCTAACCCGCAGATCCGAGGCTGAATGCCCTTGACTGCTGAAGTGTTCCCCGACTGGGAGGCAACCATCCTGCCTGGCGATTGTTGCGCGGTGTCCGTTCATACGTTGTCTCAGTGTCTGCATGGTCTCGCCGATGTACCATGCTCTGGGGCATCCTTTACTGCAACGTATCAGGTAGACAACGTTGGCCGAGTCACATGAGTATGTACCATGTACCTGGTGAGTAGTGTCCTCACGTGTGATGACGGTATCTGTGTTCATGATCTGGCATGTCTTGCAGAGGTTGCCGTGGCAGGGTTGTGTGGTGCCGTGGTCGCTGTTCTCCTGACAGCTGGGTAATTTGCTGCGAACGATGGTACTTTTGAGGTTAGGCGGCTGCTTGAAGGCGAGTAGTGGAGGCGTGGGGATGGCCTTAGCAAGGTGTTCGTCGTCATCGATGACATGTTGAAGGCTGCGAAGAACATGGCGTAGTTTCTCCGCTCCGGGGAAGTACTGGACGACGTAGGGTACTCTGTTGGTTGTGTCCTGTGTTCGTCTTCTGAGGAGGTCTATGCGGTTTTTCGCTGTGGCCCGTCGGAACTGTCGATCGACGAGTCGAGCGTCATATCCCGTTCTTACGAGGGCGTCTTTCAGTGTCCGTAGGTGTCCATCGCGTTCCTCCTCGTCTGAGCAGATCCTGTGTATTCGCAGGGCTTGTCCATTGGGGATGGCTTCTTTAACGTGGTTAAGGTGGAAGCTGGAGAAGTGGAGCATCGTGAGGTTGTCCGTGGGCTTGCGGTAGAGTGAAGTGCTGAGGCGTCCGTCTTTGATGGAGATTCGTGTGTCCAAGAATGAAACCGATTCTGAGGAGTAGTCCATGGTGAGTTTGATGGTGGGATGGAACCTGTTGATGCTATCGTGTAGTCCTTTCAGTGATCCTTCGCCGTGGGTCCAAAGGAAGATGATGTCGTCGATGTATCTGGTGTACAGCGTTGGTTGGAGGTCCTGTGCAGCAAAGAAGTCTTGCTCGAACTTGTGCATGAAGATGTTGGCGTATTGGGGTGAGAATCTGGTCCCCATGGCTGTTCCGTGTGTTTGGGTAAAAAAATGGTTGTCGAAGGTGAAGACATTGTGGTCAAGGATGAAGCGGATGAGTTGTAGGATGGCGTCTGGAGATTGGCTGTTGTTGGTGTTGAGTACTGAGGCTGTCGCAGCGATGCCGTCATCGTGGGGGATATTGGTGTAGAGTGCCGATACGTCCATCGTGGCGAGGAGTGTTCCTGGTTCAACTGGTCCATGGGTGTTGAGTTTCTGCAAGAAGTCTGTAGTGTCGCGACAGAAGCTGGGGGTTCCCTGTACGATGGGTTTCAGGATGCCCTCGACGTACCCAGAGAGGATCTCACACAAGTTTCCGTTGCCTGATACGATAGGACGTCCGGGTGTGTTGGCTTTGTGTATCTTTGGGAGGCAGTAAAAGTCTCCTACGCGGGGAGTATGTGGGATGAGAGCGCGTAGGATGTTTTGAAAGTCTGGATCGAAGGTCTTGATCAGTCTATTGAGTTGGCGGGTGTGTTCTTTGGTCGGATCTGCGGGTAGCTGTCTGTAGTGTTCCTGGTTGTCCAGTTGTCGGTATGCTTCTTTGCAATAGTCCATTCTGTTCTGTATGACGATGGCTCCTCCGCATCATAACCTACACTAAGCAGTGCCTTACTCACTAGCCTATTAAGAGACGGTTGTAAAACGTGTGTTTCTAGGCACAAGAGCTATAACTGGTATGGGAGGGGAGTAAAAGCGCAGCCAAGGTTCCTACTCTTGATGGCGGTGACAACTCCGCAGGCAAGTAAACTTACCGACTCACCATTACGGATAAAGATTGACCACTTGCACAAAGTACCGCAGGAGCGCTGGTGCCATTGGAACCAGCAAAGAGTTAACATCTTCAGGAGGACAGGAAACAAAATAAATCCATAACTCTTGGTCTGCATAGAAGCACAGTACATTGCACGGGTAGGACAAGGGTTCACATTGGGGGAGGGAGAGTGTTTCTTTAAGTAAAAAAAATGTAATCCTAGTGAGGTGTTTTGAAGCAGCACTGATAAAGACTTGCATTTCTACAGCGCCTTTCACGACCTCAGAACATCCCAAAGCGCTTTACAGCCAATGAAGTACTTTTGAAGTGTAGTCACTGTTGTAATGGAGGAAACGGTCACAGAGGTTACATGTCAACCTACATCAACTGGACAGTGACACACATGAAGATGGGCAGAGAAAAAGCAAAGAGGAAAGACAGTAGAAGACACAAGGTGCAAGTACTTTCCCCTATAGAATGCCTTCCCTTGCAAATGAAAATAGTTAAAATGTAGACTGTTGCACTAAGCAATCTTGAATTCAGAGTGTGTTTAGAAGTGTGGCATTCAGAAGCTAGAGCAGCGTGGAAGCCAAGGTTGATGTGCAAGGCTTGGAATCCAGTCTTGGCAAATATAACACACCTGTTAAGTATTCTCCTGTTCCGAACAATGGGAGCACGTGCTTGACAGCAAAAGGTCTTGCTGCCCGAGCTGAGTATTTTTGCATACGCAGCTCCACTCCCACGGTGTTCACTGAGACGGACCACACATGTAGTATTACCAGAAGACAAAAAAATTATTTAAGATTTAAAACGAAGACTCGTCTACATTTGAACTCAACTTTTCTTTCAAAGTGATCCACTTTCCCTCCAATTAATTTTGGAGCTGAATTTGACATAGCATTGCGAAAAATACTGTAACATGAGAAGGGAAATACAAAGACCCAAATTAAAGGGACTCAGACAGCACAATGGCAATGAGCATTAAATTAATGCAGATTTTTTTTTTTGGGTGGGAGGGTGGGGCAGGGAAGAAATTGGAGAGAGTCACACCAGACAGCCAACAATGGGAGCATTGGCAGCAACCTGGAGAAGGCAGCCCACCTGCTTGCTCGGCCGCAGATACCATCAGGTCAAGTTGACCGAACATGGGAAATAATTTATAAATAGAGAAACGTTAAAAAAATAAACTTGGCTATCTATACTAGGCTCAGGTGAACCTTTGCCTTTTTAAAAAAAAACATGAAAGAGAGTTAATGTAGCTCTCTAACTGTCCTGCAAAACAACACCAGCTTACTCCCTGCTTGGTAAGATTTCTGTAAAAGGTGGCCGTGTGAAATTTTTGTTCCTTGTCTGCTTAAACGGTTAAAAAATATCCAATGGTATTATTACAGATTCTGTCCGTCCAAGGCTGGGCTGTGCCTAGAGAAAGTATTTTGAGTTGTTTAACACTAGATGAAGTACTGATGGTTGAAAGTTTCTCACTAATGGCAGTGGTGGCAGCAATTTGAGGCAATGAATTGAAGTCACGTTTATACTGGGTTGAGTGCCAGGTTAGTGCTGCTGGCTCCTGTTGCATGGGTCTCAAGGTAAACTGGCACCAAAGTAAACTGTCTGGCAGCTGAGAAGGCCTTTACTAGGCCTTGCCAGCCGCCAGCCTTAGTCAGCCCAGCAACTTCACTTGTGGTATTACCGCTGGCTGCACAAGACTCATGCGACATAAACGGGTAGACCTAGCACAGCACTAAACCTGAAATATTAAAGCAGCTTAAGAGCATCATTGGCAACGTCTGTTGGTGTGGCATTAAAGCACGTTGGCTTAAGTGCAAATCTTCTCAATATGCTAATTTAAAAATGATGAAGAGGTTCGATAGGGTAAACGTAGAGACGTTGTTTCTACTTGTGATTTGGGGGGGTCCAAAACTAGGGGATAGATTAGTCACCAATAAATCCAATAAGGAATTCAGGAAAAACCTCTTTAGCCAGAGAGTGGTTAGAATGTGAAACTCGCTACCACAGGGAGTGGTTGAGGCGAATAGGATAGATAGATTTAAGAGTAAGCTAAATATGTACAAGAGGGCTAAAAGAATAGGTTATGCAGATAGGGTTAGACGAAGTAGGGTCAGAGAAAGCTCGTGTGGAGCATGAACACCAGCAGAGACCAGTTGGGCCGAATGGCCTGTTGCTGCGCTGTAAATTCTATGAAAAACACTAAATGGTATGTATTTGTACTAAATCAATGGGTATCACACAGAAGTTTAAATCTATACACTTTTGGCCACAAAATGTTCTGATTAGGCTTCAGTATTTAGTCTACAATTCACAATATGAACTTGGAGAGGAACCAGTGACTGGGATGTGTAACAAACAATATGAATGGACTTCATTAGTCACTGACATACTTCAATTTCCCAATATTAACAACTTACTCATCTTGCACCATTTCCAGATGTCTGGTAACCTATACGCATGACGGGAACTGATCCAAGACAATTGCTCACTCGGGTGAAAGGCTCAAACACCAGGGGACGCGAGTTAAAAATGAGGAAGTGAGGAGCAAGAAGGAAAACTAGGCAGAACCTTGTTCAACCAAAAGGGCAGCAGAGCTATGGAATAAGTTAACCGGGAAGGCCACCGAAACATGCAGGGTTCAAGAAATAAGTAGATGCATTTCAGGAGATAGAGGGCTTACAGGATATGGTACAATATCTCTTATGGTGAGAAGATGGATAGGTAGAGTTGATCTCTGTAAAAGGGACAGAATTGCTGGGCTGAATGGCATTTTCCTATTCCTGATAGTTCTGCCCCCTTAAGTGAATGAAAATGAGCGCGATGGCTGTGACAGCAGCTTGTACAAAATCTAAAGTTGCAAAATAATTTGAATTCATTAGCAATTTGAATTCATTAATCAGTTAAGGGCTGAATACAAACCTTTTGGACATACAAAGCGGCAATCCAAAAACAAAATAGCATCAAACATAAGGCACAGCATAATTAACAGAACTAGTAGTTATATGGATTAGGTGATGTAGCAAAACATGAAACTACACCCTAATATATGGAAAACTATGGTGTAAATTTGCACTACCTAGCACTGAGTATTTCAGATGCCTCATGCCTGCCTCAATAATTATAGGATCATTTTTAAAGTATCAAGATATTGCCCACCTCAGGCAGTGTGGTATTCAAGAAACAGAAGGATCGGGAAAATCCAGCCAGGGTTCCCTGATGAAAAAAAAAGTGTACTTATCTGGGTTATTGGATAAGAAAAGAATCATGCTTGACGGTGATACTCTCCAGAAGCACACTTAATATCAGAGAGGAGTGAAGAAACATGGGGCAGGGAGGGGGAGAAAGAGAGCAAAATCCAAGACACTGTATAGTGACATATGCCATGCTTTCAATGCAGCTGACACACACACATTTAAACCTGCCATTATCAATCCAAACAGGAGGAAAATGGAGAGAAGAAACAAGAGACAGCTGGAAGAAATAGCAAGGAAAGGCTAACATAGAAAGCTACGTGTTTGTTGAAGAGGGAACATAGTATAAATCAAAAGGAAATCCCCCCCCCCCCGCACCAATCTCAGCCATCTTGCTCCCTCGAAAGCAGCGGCTCATGTTGGTTCATGGTTCCACAAGAGTAGGACTCTGGCACCTCCTCCAAGTCACCATTCTCCATTTGTGGGCCTAGGCAATGAACCAATCAGCCATGTACTGAACCATGGAGTCCACCACAACCCACCAGGGCTGTAATCTCACGTCAGCCTTCAGATGACTGTTATAAACTACCCAAGCTTTTCAGCGGAACCTCCAGTAGCAAAACAGGATCTAGGCACTCTGGCACTGGGCAGAGTTGGGAGCCGAGAGCAGCAGTTAAACTGCTTCATCCGGGCACAAGAAAGGTTCCGGCACACAAACGGAAAGGTTGCTAACTGGAGTGCAGACTATTTTGATTCAATTGTAGCATCACAGTCTCGATAACTTTCCCCCCCCCCCCCCCCCCACCACAGGTGGGCAGTAAAATGTAGTGTGCCCTTAGACCATCCTGTGAACCACATCACATTATTCTGCAATGATGTCAGTCTGGCACTGCTTTGAACTGTCATTAGCTGAGATTTTATTTGGAGTCCATAACAGATCATTTAAAGAATAAATCTATAAACCGCTCAGCTTTGTGAAGTCATTTAACCCCCCCTGGTTAAATTACAGCCCATTACTCACTCCCAACCATTCATAATTCTATATGCACAATCTAGAATGTAATTAATTGGGACACAATGTACTATGACTACCAGACTCAATAATAAATATTCCTTGAGTTGCGTCAAGGCTGAAAGAATGGCTTTGTACATTTCTGGTCACAACCAGCAGCAACATTCAACTAGCCCACTGGACCGTGCCACAAGACGATTCCAGAGACCTTTGAAAACCAGCAATCAACAAATACCTCCATAGATACCTCCAAAAAGCACGAAGAGATCATAGCTCTAGTATAAAGCTTCTCATCTATAGGTCGCCCAATATGATTTTTTTCCACTACAAGACTACCTGAATCCATAAACTAGATTTTAGTGCAAGTCACATTAAAATCTAAAAGACGCACTGCAACAATTTCCAATGTCTTCAAACCCAACTCATCTCACACTTGTCCTTTGTTTGCCCTGCCCCTTGTGTTAAGGTATTGATTCTTGCTAGGATACTCTTCCACAGGCACTAGCCATCACCGGCACTATGTCCAAGTGACTATTCTTCACGCGAGAGCCTGGACAGTGCATGTCAACAACCTCTGTGCATTTCAGTTCAGCCATGGCTCAATTGGTAGCACTCTCATCTCTGAGTCAGAAGGTTGTGGGTTCAAGTCCCACTCCAGAGACTTGAGCACAAAAATCTAGGCTGACACTCCAGTGCAGTAACTGAGGAAGTGCTGTCTTCCAGATGAGATGTTAAACCGAGGCCCTGTCCATCCTCTCAGGTGGACGTAATAAATCCTAAGGCACAGAGAAGTTATCCCTGGTGTCCTGACCAACACTTATCCCTTAATCAACATCACTAAAAAAAAATATTTTCTGGTCATTATCAAATTGCTGTTTGTGGGACCTTGCTGTGCTGTGTTTCCCATATTACAACAGTGACAGTACTTCACTGGCTGTAAAGCACTTTGGGACGTCCTGAAAGGCGCTATATAAATGCAAGTCTTTTTTTATTTCCCCCATGTGTTACTTACTCTTTAGTCCGACACTGGCATGGAGTAGCGCTTTCAAACTTTTCAGTGATCTCCTGCAAATACAGGCATGCTTCCCCCAAACACTAACACCATCGGGCATCTCCTGTTAGCACTGCACAAAATGTCTCTCATTGGGAAACTAGCAAGCCAACAAATACAGAAAAATTCAGATCGGACGACAGATGGGGTGAAATCTGATGATCTCAGGGATCCCCACTCTGAAAGTGTACAATATGGAGGGCATTAATGTAATGGCCCTTCAGTCTATGAATGTAAGAATGAACAGGAATGAAAATAAACAGCACTATAGTCCATTGGGTTAGGCCCAAAATTCATGAAATAATCATTCATCACTCGAGGGATCGTGTCAAATTATTGCAGGGATCCCATTGTTCTGTTCGAGCCATCCTGCTCCTGCTATCATTGAACCATTGTTAAATTTACTGGTCAAGGACCAGGAGACTAGTGTTAGTGTCGAGCCTTACATTTTAATGCTTACAATCACTTTTTAAAAAATAGATATACATCTGTCTCCTGTAAAATCCTCATGATCAGTCAGAGGACAATGTTGTGTTGTAAGGATAGGAGCTTTCTACGATGTAATGCACATTTATCCTGCAAGGTGGGGCGGTGTGCAATCTGGCCACTCTCTAAACAAACATTTGTTTTGTAGTTGGCTCCTTTTGTAGACAACGGGTGGATGACCCCAGCTCTGGTAAACAGCCTCCACCTACACCCATAGCCAACTCCAGTTTGGGCCTCATCCCTGACCTGCAACTTTGGCCCATTACTGCCACACCAACAGAAGCCCCAATCTCACCAACCACCTTGCCAGGTGCACATCCCAACCGGCAGCCCAGCCTTAACCTGGTCATCAACCCCACCCCACACCCAGACCTGCCTCCCCACATCCAGAACTACCAGGGTCATATTATGGCCTCAGCTCAGTCCATAAGCATCGGTATGGAAAATCCACTAACTCGCAATAGAAAATCCAAATCTACGGCAAAAACAATTGCATTATCTGTACAAATAAAAAAAATATACAAATGCAAGAGATTTAGAACTGAGAAAATTTCAGGCAGGAAAAACTTTGCCACAGAAACTTGTGAGGCCGTGGAATTCACTTCCAGGGTTAGTGGTTGAGGCAGAAACTGCGTCAACATTCAAGATTAGATTGGATAGGTGGATGAAGGAAAAGGCATTGAAGGGATAGGGAAACAGGGCAGGTAAATGCGATTGGAACAATTTGCTTGTGTGGAGGCTAAATGCCAATACGGTCTGGTTGGGCCGAATGGCCCGTTTCTACTTTGGAACTTCTATGTATGTGTTAATATATAAACTCTTACAACTGCCGTTCAAAGTATAATGTTAAAAAGGAGTTGATGCGCATCATTAGCTGCATCCTCAGCACCACCTCCTCCCCCCCATGAAGCTTCCTTCAGCTGTCCACTTGTGGTGCAAGCACTCAATGTCGACTCTGCTCGTCAGTCTGTGTGTCTCTCCAAAATTGCAGCGTGGCGGCGTTGATGTTTCTGGTTCATAAAAATGGGTTTAATCGTAATTTGGGAATTTATGTAGTGGGTGCAATTATTGGGTCCAACCCGAATAACAGGCGGCTTAATTATTTGATACAGGTGTGTACCACAAGGAAGCACTGTGCATCTTCAGTAGGCTTATTTAACAAATTGGTACCAACTGGAAAACAAGCAGTTGTACCAAATGCACTTCAATACTGCATGTGTTATGCTACTTTTAATTTACCATCTCAACCTGCTCCCACCAGCACCAGGAGCAAACCTGCAATGACCAGTACTTTCCTGTTGTGTTATACACCTCAAAATGCACTCTCCAGATAGAACCCAAAATCTATTCATCCTGCTAGGTGTTTCTCACAGTTCAAAAAGAATGCAACAGCAAAAATCGAACACATCTACCTTTACTGTAATTTACCAAAATAATCCACCCGCAGTGCAGTTACATGAAAATTTCACACACCTATCAATATTATTCCCTGCAAATCTCCCAATCTACCCAGCTTCAACTTAGTGAGGGAATTTCAGGGCTTAGATGGCTGAAGGCACAGCCGCCAACGGTGAGGTGAAGGAAATTGGGGATGGACAAGAGCCAGAGTTGGAGGAACGCAGACTTCTTGGAGGATTGTAAGTTACAGAGGTAGGGAGGGGCGAGGGCATGGAGGAATTTGAACATGAGAATGAGAAATTTTTAATTGAAACGTTTGGGTACAGGGAGCCAATGTAGGTCAGCGAGCACAGGGATCATTGGTGAATGGGACTTGGTGCGAGTTAGGAACACAGGCAGCAGAGTTTTGGATGAGCTCAAGTTTGTGGATGGCCAGTCAGGAGAGCATTCGAATATTCGAGTCTGGAGGTAACAAAAGTATGGATGAGGGTTTCAGCAGCAGATGGGCTGAGGCAGGGGTGGAGACGGGCGATGTCAGAGGTGGAAGCAGGCGGTCTTGGTGATGGAGAAGATATAGGATCGGAAGCTCATCTCAGGGTCAAATAGGAGGCCGAGTTGCTAACAGTCTGGTTCAGCCTGAGACAGTGGTCACGGAGGGGGTTGGAATTGGTGGCTAGGGATCGGAGTTTGTGGCGGGGCCAATAACAGTCATCCCAATGTTTAATTGGAGGAAATGTCGGTTCATCCAGGACCGGATATCGGACAAGCAGAAACAGAAATCAGACAGGCAGACAGAAAGATTTATTAGATACAAGATCAGTACGCACACACGTCAGACAGACATCAGAGACATTGACAGAGACAAAAAGAAAGACACAGACAATTCAAGCAGATATTAAACATCATAGAAAACACACACATGCAAGTGAAAAAAAGATATTATGCCAGATCAACAGACAGCTCAGGGTGACCGAATGACTAAGATACAAAGACCAAGGAGTGAGAACACCCACCTAGATCTACTAGTTATATATAAAGCTATCCAATTATTATATATAACTGACCCATTTCTAAAATTGTATATAAATCGGACCCATTTCTATTATTTTATGTAAATCTGGTCCATTTATAACTTTGTATCGCACTCCTACTCATTTTTAACATTGTAGGCCTTTTAAAATTACGAAAGGGTTCGATCGGGTAGACGTAGAGAAGATGTTTCCACTTATGGAGGAGTCCAAAACTAGAGGGCATAATTATAAGATAGTCACTAATAAATTCAATAAGGAATTCAGGAGAAACTTCTTTACCCAGAGTGGTGAGAATGTGGAACTCGCTACCACATGAAGTAGTTGAGATGAATAGCATAGATGAGTTTAAGGGGAAGCTAGATAAGTACATGAGGAAGAAAGGAATAGAAGGATATGTTGATAGGATGAGACGCAGTAAGGGCGAGATGAGGTAAGGTGGGAGGAGGCCCGTGTGGATTATAAACACTGGCATAGACCTGCTGGGTCGAATGGCCTGTTTCTGTGCTGTAAAGTTCTATGTAGACAACTTTCATCCAGTCGTAACATTATTGTATACAACTCCAATTATAACTGTATACAGCTCTGGCCCAATAAAACACTGTACATAACACCAAACCATTTACAGCATTATTATACACGACTCCCACCCATTTATAACACGGTTAACAGCTATGACCCCTTTGTCCATGTATATAGCCCTGCCCCATTCAAAATATTATTGTTCACAACTCAAGACATTTATAACATTGCATATAGCTCTAACCCACATGTGGCTGTATATAACTTACTCCCAACGTATAAATGACCTACTGCATATAGCTGTAATTCACCACATACATCTTCCTCTCCCCATGAATATAGCTTCCCCAAACCTTGTATAGCTCTCTCACTCTCTCCCCAATATATACAGCTCTGACCTACCCCCACTGTATCTAGCTGACTCCCTATTGTACAGCGATGACTCCACCACACAGTACTGTATGTACAGGTATGACTTTCCCTTACACTGGATATACAGGTGCTCATCTGCTGCCGAAATCCCCATCCATACCTTTGTTAGCTCTAGATTTGACTATTCCAACGCACGCCTGGCTAGCCTCCCACGTTCTACCCTACGTAAACTTGAGGTCATCTAAAACTTGGCTGCCCGGGTCCTAACTCGCACCAAGTCCCGTTCACCCATCACCCCTGTGCTCGCTGATCTACATTGGCTCCCGGTTAAGCAACACCTCAATTTCAAAATTCTCATCCTTGTTTACAAATCCCTCCATGGCCTCGCCCCTCCCTATCTCTCTAATCTCCTTCAGCCCCACAACCCCCCGAGATATCTGCGCTCCTCTAATTTTGCCCCCTTGAGCGTCCCTGATTATAATTGCTCAACCATCGGTGGCCGTGCCTTCTGTTGCATCAGCCCTAAGCTCTGGAATTCCCTGCCTAAACTTCTCCGCCTCTCTTTCCTCCTTAAAACCTACCTCTTCAACCAAGCTTTTGGTCACCTGCCCTAATTCCTCCTTATGTGGCTCGGTGTCAAATTTATTGCCTTATAATACTCCTGTGAAGCACCTTGGGAAGATTTATTACATTAAAGGCGCTTTATAAATTCAAGTTGTTGTTGTTTGACTCTCCCCGACACCGTATACACAGGTCCGACTCTCCCCGACACCGTATACACAGGTCCGACTCTCCCCGACACCGTATACACAGGTCCGACTCTCCCCGACACCGTATACACAGGTCCGACTCTCCCCGACACCGTATACACAGGTCCGACTCTCCCCGACACCGTACACACAGGTCCGACTCTCCCCGACACCGTACACACAGGTCCGACTCTCCCCGACACCGTATACACAGGTCCGACTCTCCCCGACACCGTATACACAGGTCCGACTCTCCCCGACACCGTATACACAGGTCCGACTCTCCCCGACACCGTATACACAGGTCCGACTCTCCCCGACACCGTATACACAGGTCCGACTCTCCGACACCGTATACACAGGTCCGACTCTCCCCGACACTGTATAAGATCACAAGAACATAAGAAATAGGAGCAGGAATAGGTCACTTGGCCCCTTGAGCCTGCTCCGCCATTCAATAAGATCATGGCTGATCTCGGGCTCAAAGCCACTGCCCCGCCCGCTCCCCATAACCCTTCACTCCCTTATCTTGCAAAAATCTGTCTATCTCCACCTTAAATGTATTTAATGACCCAGCCTCCACAGCTCTCTGCGGCAGAGAATTCCACAGATTTACGACCCTCAGAAGAAATTCCTCCTCATCTCAGTTCTAAAAGGGCGACCCTTTATTCTGAAACTATGCCCCCAGAGTTCTAGATTTCCACACGAGGGGAAACATCCTCTCTGCATCTACCTTGTCGAGCCCACTCAGTATCTTATATGTTTCAATAAGATCACCTCACATTCTTCTAAATTCTAGTGAGCATAGGCCCAGCCTGCTCAACCTTTCCTCATAAGTCAAACCCCTCATCTCTGAAATTAACCTAGTGAATTGTCTCTGAACTGCCTCCAATGCAAGTATATCCTTCCTTAAATAAGGAGACTAAAACTGGACTCCCCCCGACACTGTACGTACAGGCCCGACTCCCCCCGACACTGTACGTACAGGCCCGACTCCCCCCGACACTGTACGTACAGGCCCGACTCCCCCCGACACTGTACGTACAGGCCCGACTCCCCCCGACACTGTACGTACAGGCCCGACTCCCCCCGACACTGTACGTACAGGCCCGACTCCCCCCGACACTGTACGTACAGGCCCGACTCCCCCCGACACTGTACGTACAGGCCCGACTCCCCCCGACACTGTACGTACAGGCCCGACTCCCCCCGACACTGTACGTACAGGCCCGACTCCCCCCGACACTGTACGTACAGGCCCGACTCCCCCCGACACTGTACGTACAGGCCCGACTCCCCCCGACACTGTACGTACAGGCACGACTCCCCCCGACACTGTACGTACAGGCACGACTCCCCCCGACACTGTACGTACAGGCACGACTCCCCCCCGACACTGTACGTACAGGCACGACTCCCCCCCGACACTGTACGTACAGGCACGACTCCCCCCCCGACACTGTACGTACAGGCACGACTCCCCCCCGACACTGTACGTACAGGCACGACTCCCCCCCGACACTGTACGTACAGGCCCGACTCCCCCCCCGACACTGTACGTACAGGCCCGACTCCCCCCCGACACGCTATGTACAGGTCCGACTCTCCCCGACACGCTATGTACAGGTCCGACTCTCCCCGACACGCTATGTACAGGTCCGACTCTCCCCGACACGCTATATACAGGTCCGACTCTCCCCGACACGCTATATACAGGTCCGACTCTCCCTGACACTGTCTGTACAGGTACACTCTCCCTGGCACTGTATATACAGGTACACTCTCCCTGGCACTGTATATACAGGTACACTCTCCCTGACACGCTATATACAGGTACACTCTCCCTGACACGCTATATACAGGTACACTCTCCCTGACACTGTACATACAGGTACACTCTCCCTGACACTGTATATACAGGTACACTCTCCCTGACACTGTATATACAGGTACACTCTCCCTGGCACTGTATATACAGGTACACTCTCCCTGGCACTGTATATACAGGTACTCTCTCCCTGGCACTGTATATACAGGTACTCTCTCCCTGGCACTGTATATACAGGTACACTCTCCCTGGCACTGTATATACAGGTACACTCTCCCTGACACACTATATACAGGTCCGACTCTCCCTGACACACTATATACAGGTCCGACTCTCCCTGACACTGTATATACAGGTACACTCTCCCTGGCACTGTATATACAGGTACACTCTCCCTGACACTGTATATACAGGTACACTCTCCCTGGCACTGTATATACAGGTACACTCTCCCTGGCACTGTATATACAGGTACGACTCTCCCTGACACTGTATATACAGGTACGACTCTCCCTGACACTGTATATACAGGTACGACTCTCCCTGACACTGTATATACAGGTACGACTCTCCCTGGCACTGTACATACAGGTATTCTCTCCCTGACACTGTATATACAGGTACACTCTCCCTGACACTGTATATACAGGTACACTCTCCCTGGCACTGTATATACAGGTACGACTCTCCCTGACACTGTATATACAGGTACGACTCTCCCTGACACTGTATATACAGGTACGACTCTCCCTGACACTGTATATACAGGTACACTCTCCCTGGCACTGTACATACAGGTATTCTCTCCCTGACACTGTATATACAGGTACACTCTCCCTGACACTGTATATACAGGTACTCTCTCCCTGACACTGTATATACAGGTACACTCTCCCTGACACTGTATATACAGGTACACTCTCCCTGGCACTGTATATACAGGTACACTCTCCCTGGCACTGTATATACAGGTACACTCTCCCTGGCACTGTATATACAGGTACACTCTCCCTGGCACTGTATATACAGGTATTCTCTCCCTGACACTGCATATACAGGTACGACTCTCCCTGACACTGTATATACAGGTACACTCTCCCTGACACTGTATATACAGGTACGACTCTCCCTGACACAGTATGTATGTGGGGGGACCCACCACCCACCCACCTGTCCCTCGGGCTACTCACTGTTGCTGGACTTGAGGTCGCGGTGGATGATCGGCACGATGGCCTCGGCGTGCAGGTAGCACATGCCGCGGGCGATCTGCACGGCCCAGTTGACGAGGGTGCGGGGCGGGATGCGGCGGCCGGCCAGCGCCCGGTTGAGCGGCCCGCCCTGCGCGTACTCCATCACCAGGCAGAGGTTGGGCTCCTGCAGGCAGACGCCGCGCAGCGCGATGATGTTGCGGTGCCGCAGCATGGCGAAGAGCCGGGCCTCGCGGCGGGCGCTCTCGGCCGTGGCGCCCGCCTCCTCGTCGGGGTCGCGGCGGGCCGCCTTGACGGCCACCGGCTGGCCGCGCCAGGTGCCGCGGTACACCTTGCCGAAGCCGCCCACGCCGATGATCTCCTGCAGGCTGAGCTGGCTGAACTCGATCTCGGTGGCCTGGGCCCGGGCCTCGGCCTGGATTGAATGCCCGCCGCCGGCTGTGGGCAGCGGCCGGGCCGGCTGGCGGGTCACGTAGTTGGCCGGGAAGATGCCGACCCGCCCGCCGATCTTGCCCGTCCACCAGCCCTCGTCGCCCGACACCTTGGCATCCGTCGACAGCACCTCCAGCACGCCGCCCCGCCGCAGGCTCAGCTCGTCCTCGGCGCTCGCCTCGTAGTCGAAGAGCGCCGTCCAGAAGGGCCCGAGGTCCGGCTCCGAGCCCAGGCGGCCCGCCGCCGCCGCCGCCGCCGCATCATCCTCCGGGCTGAACAGGGCCTGCAAGGGATCCATGGCAACCGCGGCGCCGCGGGCTCGAGTGCCGCTCATGGGCCGAGTGCGAGCGGCTGGGCAGCAGCAGCGGCGGCCGCGTCCAGCCCCACCGCCGCCGCCACCACCGGCAGCAGCAGCGGCCGCTCGGGCTCCATGGACACGGCCCCCCCGCCCGCCGGGTGAAAAGGCTCTCGCGCTCTAGCTCTTGTCTCTGGCCCGCGGCCGCCCGCTCTCTTCTCACAGCCCCGACCCCCAGGGCGGGCGCTCGCTGCTGGGCCGCGGGGTTACTGTCGGCCGCAGCCGCTGCCGGCGCCAATCACAGGCCGGCACCAATCAACCAATCACACCCCCCCGGCGGCGCCCATTGGACCGCGGACGTCACGCGTCAGGGAGAGAGAGGAGGAGCAAAGGGAAGCAGAGTGAGAGAGGGAGGGAGAGAGAGAGTGGGAGGGAGGGAGGGAGAGAGAGAGTGGGAGGGAGGGAGGGAGGGAGGGAGAGAGAGAGTGGGAGGG